>VYZQ01012898.1:0-21483 GCA_013400655.1 Mystacornis crossleyi | reverse complement strand
CCCCACCCTCACCGGGAGGAATTGCTTCCCCAGTAGCTGATCTCTTTAAGTTTGAAGCCCCAGGCCCTTTTCCAAAGTCCCTCTCCAACTCTCTTGGAGCCCCTTTAGGCTCTGGAAGGCTGCTATAAGGTTTTCCCAAAGCCTCTTTTTCTCCAGTCTGAAGACCCTCTTTCCGGAAACATACATTATTTCTTGGTCCAGAAACATTTGTTTTGGTAATTTTTGTTCCCTTTTTATTACTAAGATTACTATTATATCAAAAGTTGAAAGGGTTTATGTGCCTAAAAATGTTTAAGATACATAGAGTTTGGTAATACTGGAATGACATTAAAGTTACCAGATTTGAAATCATAGCTTTCAGTACTGGGGATATCATACTCTACTATTTCCTTCTGTTTGATGCTTTTAATTTCATTTTTTTACTACCATATGTCTTTTGATAACTCTGTGTTTTCTTTGTATTTCATTCTAGAAATTGGTCCAGTGACAATAACCACAGATCCCAAGAAATTTCAATTTGAACTTAGGGAACTTTATGTTCAGGTGAGTAACTTGTTTCATATGTGGTTCTAGCAAAGACTGTTTCCTCACTCTAATCTTTCCTCTTGTGCTGATATTCCTGCTGCAAGCATTCATGAGGGTGTAGGTCACTTACCTCTGTCATTTTGCCTGCACAAACTGTCATCTTCCTGCTCGTCCTAATTTAGGATTATGATTCATTCCTTTGTCTTAGTTTACATCACTGTGTGGAGACACAGTTCGATAACACAAGAAGGAATAGTTACATAATGCTAACATTTAGTGTGCATTTTCATTAGTCTTGCCGCTTGTTCACAGACACTTTTATGGACTTTTACTGTGTTCTGGAAATTATATTCCATGAACACCATTTAGACAAGAGGACTGTAGGACCCATCAGGTTTTCCATAAGTAATGCCTTCCCTGCCGTGCATTACTTGGCACTTACTGATTCAAAGGCTTCTTAGGATCACAGAATATCCTGAGCTGGAAGGGACCCACAGGACCATCCAGTCCAAGCCCTGGCCCTGCCCAGACACCCCAACAATCCCAGGGATCCTGTCCATCCCTGGCAGAGGTGTCCAAACGCTCCTGGAGCTCTGGCAGCCTCGGGGCTGTGCCCATTCCCTGGGGAGCCTGGGCAGTGCCCAGCACCCTCTGGGGGAAGAACCTTTCCCTGCTCTCCAGCCTGACCCTCCCTGACACAGCTCCAGCCATTCCCTTGAGTGATAGAAAGAAAGGGGGAAGTACAGGAATGGAGTTATCCTTTCTGACAGAACATGTGCTCCTATTGTCTTATCTTTAACCAAGGAAAATGCTTCTGACTTGTGGTGAACCTTGCTGGAGTCAGCAGTGCCAGACAGGCTCTCCCTCAAACTGGCACATGGTGTAATCCCTGTAAGAACAGATTGCTTGAAGATTACTTTAAAAGTTGGCAGAAGGTTTGAAATCCAGAGAAAACAATAGCTATTGCAGTTTTCTCCTTCATGGGAAAATTTAAGCTTCAAAACTCCATTCAGTGTTCATGTTTTGTTTCCTCAATAGTTACACTGCACAGTAATTGCAGCTGTTTTTAAAAGGTGGATGATTTAGGTGAAGCTTTTGGGAATTTCAAACTCTTAATTTCTAATCAAGTCGTTTAAAAGTTTCTGTCTAATGAATTTTAGATTTCATTCTTTAATGCTGGCTGATTGCATATTTCATAATTACTTTCATGATGTGCTCATTCTGCTATATGAAGGCTGTCACTGACTTGCATTCATCCATTGTATTGGTGAAGGGCCAAAATAGAAACCAAAAAAATTATTAGAACAGGACTGATAGGTCATCTTGCAGTAGAGAAAATGTGAATGTTGTGGAGGTAGAGGAACTTTTGAGCCAGGTTCATTTTGAGAAAGGGCATGGAGCAAATATTCTCATTAATGAACAAAGCTAAAATTAAGGTGAAGATAAATTATTTCAAGGTGTCTTTTGTATAAAACATATATCAAAATATGCTAAACTTGTCCTCCCTGAACAGGGTAAGCCCAGCTCTTGTTTTTCGTTCATCTGTCACAGAATAGTTGGAGGGTCTTTTGGCTGGCATTTGTCATCAGGTAAAAACTGGACTGTGTGCATTTCACTGCACAAACTGGGCCCTGTTCCTTTTACAAAGTGATAAAGGACATATTCCTTGGATACAGGATCAGCTTAGGCGGTATCACCTGTATTTCATCTGTAATTAACTGTGAATCTTTCTTATGGACATCATGGTAAGAATGTGGACTTGGGCAGCAGTGGCTCCTTAGTGTCTTTTTTTTTTTGGTTAAGCAGATTTTTTTGTGTATTTCTGTGGGCCTGTTCAAACTGAAGGGAAAACGAAGCTTCCTGAGCTTCACTCACCTCAGCTTTTCCAGAAAGCTTCACGAGGTACTTGTATTTAATTTCAATTTGGAGAGAAAGGAAGGAAATACTGAATGGAAATTTTTATACTTTTTTTATTAAGTAAAGGCAATACTAAATGTTAAATGTTAGGAAGCAATTCTGCCTGTGAGGGTGGGGAGGCCCTGGCACAGGGTGCCCAGAGAAGCTGTGGCTGCCCCTGGATCCCTGGCAGTGTCCAAGGCCAGGTTGGATGGGGCTTGGAGCAACCTGGGATGGTGGAAGGAGTCCCTGCCCATGGCAGGGGGTGGCGCTGGATGGGGTTTAAGGTCCTTCCAACCCAAACCATTCCATGATGATGATGTTTTGTTGTTCTACCAGCTGCCTTTTAAGAGTATTAGTCTACATTATGGGAATAAAAAAGTCCATGCTTCTTCTCAGAACCACCATTTAGCTCAGTAGTGCTTTTCGTGTTCTACGCAGAAAACAGATGCTGCCATATAGAACATTATGAGATGATAATCAAGTAGACTTGACATGGGAATAGGAATTTTCCTGTTCCAACTAGGTGTCTGGAGCTATTATTTTGAGTTTGCCCACAAATTAAAGCTTTATGTGGAAGAGTCTTCTGCTGAGAGAAGTTGGATATACTGATGCGTCCCACTGGACTGTATAGGCATTGCCAAGATAAAGTTCTGACGTGTGTCAAAAATCTTCTTGGAGAGTTCTCTCTTGAATTTCAGGCTGTCTGGAGTCTACCACTTGCTTTTCCCATATAAGTAAGGCTACATTTAGGAGAACTGACTTTGAAAAAGAACAATGGTTCCTATATGACTTACAGAAAGAACAGTGACCATGTGCTTATTCTTTAGCATAGATGAGAAACTTATTGATATTCTTGCTTTAAAATCGGAGTAAGGATCCTGATTAAACTTGTTCCCAACGTGAACATTTCACTGAGGACAAACAAAATTCTTAAGTATGAAGGACTGCTCAATTTTTGCCTTCTTCTTTCCCAGCATTTGTAGACTTGTATATACATGTGTGAAGGCATGTTGATTTTAAAAAATAAAAGAAATCAATTTTATATTTAATACTGAATGTGCAGAGATCTGTTGTAGGTGACAGGGCAGGTTTTACAGTTTGTATCAGCTCTTTGGAAAGTTCTGTCTTCAATATGCCAAGTTAATTTTTACTTAAGTTAGTGAGCTTTTATTTAAACAGTATTTTTCCCAAATTCTTAATTTAGGGAGAGAAACTAATCCTTTCCTATAAAGATAAAGTCATACTTGGAAGCATTTTGTTTGAACACATGCTCTGAAAAACCTCCAGCTCTGCAGCTGCTGCAGTGCAGAGCCGTGGGAACACAGCACCTGTGCCCTCTGCTGAGCTCCCTGTCCCAGGGTGGAGTCCAGGGCAGGTTCTTGCTGCTCTGGTGTTCAGAGGTGCTCCTGGAGCTCGGCACTGCCTGCCTGGGATCATTTCCCATCTGTCTGTGCCCCTGACCTCCCGTGACTGCTGTGTGCTACCAGAGCAGGGGAGCTGTCAGCCAGGAAGGGAGCACGTGAGTGTGGGAAATGGGGCTGTCACAAGAGCTGGAGCTGAGCACAACATGGATAAGAGTGAGCGTGACACCAGCCAACATCAGGGCTCTTCCTTTGACTTTATTTTCCCTTTGGAACTGTTGCAGTTGCTGCTTGTGAGTGTGTGACAGCACTCTGCAGAAGCATAAAATCCTTAGGGTGGAAAAGGTGAATAACTGATCAGAGGCTGAGGAAGTATCTGTCTTGAATGTCTCAAAAGAACGTAACTTATTTGATATAGGTTTTTTCCTTTAAAAAAAAAAAGTTATGTTTTATTTCTTCTTGTGAACAGGGTGGTGGTGACTGTCCAGAGATGAGCATTGGGGCAATAAAGATTGCTCTAGAAATTTCCCTGCCTGGCTCTTTCATCTATGTATTTACTGATGCCCGATCCAAAGATTACAGACTGACCCATGAAGTGCTTCAGCTCATCCAGCAGAAACAGTCACAGGTACCAAGGCGATTTACGTTCCCAGCTGGGTTGTGTGTTTAATGCTCTGTTTTCTCAATGACAAAGGGTAGGATTCTGTGTGAAACTCAGAGTGAAGTCTTTTTTACAGAAGGGACAATAATGCTGCTTTCTAAGGATTTTTAAATTTTTTTAAAGAGTTAACTGACCTGGTTAAGGAAAAGCTTAGTGGTATATTCCTTTTAATATTATTAATTAAATAATACACCTGAATCTTTTACTAGTATATGTGTTTTTGTCCAGCTTATCACTTATGTGGATTTTTTAATGTTCTTCTAGAAGAACTATTGTGTGAATGATTGTGTGGCTGATTGATTTTTAAAGGGATTTTTGTCTGTTCCTTTTCTTCTGCATTGCTTTTGCCATCAGTACTGAGTGCAATGACTCTGTCCATGCAAAGTAACAAACCCATCCTGAGTGACACATTCTTCTGGTGTCTTGCCTTAATGCTGCCTTGGCAATGCTTTCCTCACCTATGCACCATGTGTCCAATGATTTACTGATTTTTCTTTAATTCAGGTGGTGTTTGTGCTGACTGGAGACTGTGATGACAGGGATCATATTGGTTACAAGGTCTATGAAGAAATTGCCTCAACAAGTTCTGGTCAAGTTTTTCACTTGGACAAAAAACAAGTTAATGAGGTAACTTTGCTTGAGTTTTGCAATAGATAAAGAAAACAGGGCAAGAGTTATACTCTAAATCTTCAAGGGACCTGGTGGTGGGTTAGGGAGCAGAAGGGGAACTTCTAAGTGTTCTGCTTGTAGTACGTGGACTCTGTTTCACCTTTCCCTTCCTTCCTTTCTCCATCTTCTATATCAGGATGCCATTCTGTGACTTTTATTGACATTAGGGAAGTGCGAAGTGCCACATCTCACCAGAACCTCCCCAGCTTCCCTCTGCCTGTGCCAGAAGGCTTCCAGGAGAAGAGCCTTTAAAAAAAAAGGAGCAATTCTGGGCTCTGCAGAGTGCAGTGGCTTTTCTGCTCAGAACTGAGCACAGTATCAGCTTTAAATGAGCATTTTGTGAGCAAGCAAAGGGCTGCTACTTAGCCTGGACAAAAATGTTCCTTACACAGGATAGATAGTGTGATCTCTCAGGTTTCCATTGTTCACAGAGTCATGGAAGTAACTTTTTAATTGAGGTTATCACTGCAATACTTTGGCCACCTCTGCTGCCCTCCTGGTAACTGCGGTTCCTGACCCAGAGCCGTGAATGACTGTTTCCTTTGGGAACGCCGGTGAGTCTCAGACAGAAATGAAACTTCAGAAATGCGTGAGAAAACAGTTTGGAGAGAGGTGAAATCACATGCTATTTATCTGGAGAGCTGGAATTGTTTATAAATGTTGTAAACATCCCCATTTGAATTCCCAGTATAGGCAATAACTAGCTGAGGTTTTTAAATAAAAATTTACTCTAGTTTGTTCCTTCTTCTTTCTGTCCTAAAATTTGGACAATGGTAAATACTGGAGACAAATTGCATTTTTCTACAGCTGTTGCCTAGAAAAATTGAAGTTCTCACTGGGAGTGATAGAAGCTACTGGCAGTGATGTGAAGGTGATGAAAAGGAGAAACTTCCCAGAAGATTTATCCTCCAAAAGTGAGGGTAAAATTTGGAGGAAGAGAAATTACCTGTTTGGTCTGTAAAGATCCTGGCCTGCATTTTGCTATTAGGTCTGAAGGGTAAAACTTCTCTGTGACGCTCCATGAAATCCCTTTATACAGAAGGGATCATCATGGAATGAGATGGTCTTTAAGGGCCCTTCCAACCCAACCCATTCTGTGACCCTCTGATACTGCCAGTGGGGAATGCTCTTTGCCAGGACTGGAGTTTTAGGATAAAGTTTTGGTTTGATTGTTGTGGTTTTGTTTTCTTCTGCCTTTGGGAGATAGAAGTGAGCAGATAAAGCCATTTGTAGGTGCTAGACAGCACCGTGCTCTGGAGTGGAGCTGGCAGAAGCTGCTTTCCTGGCTGCCAGCTGCTGCTTTCTGAACTTGGCACTTCCCTGTTTCTAAGAACACCAGCTTCTGCCAGAAAGGATAGACTGTCTTGGAATTTTGGGTAAGATTTTAAGCAGGGGGTTTCAGCAGCTGTTTTCACCCCCTTCCAGCTTCATCTCAACATTTCTTTAGAGTAAATAATCATAAAATTGTAGAGTTGTAAAATGTCCTGGGTTGCAAGATATCTTGAAGATCATCTCATTCCCCGCTCCCTGCCACGGGCAGGGACTCCTTCCACTATACCAGGATGCTCCAACCTCCGTCCAGCCTGGCCTTGGACACTTCCAGGGATCCAGGGGCAGCCACAGCTTCTCTGGGCACCCTGTGCCAGGGCCTCACCTCTGCACAAGAGCAGAGGGTGAAATCAGTAGGTGATATTTTTGCAGGTTTTTTTTGAGAGGGAGGGAAAAATACAGCCTGTGGCCACTGGAAAGAGATGCTTAAGCAGTGTAAGAGATTGCCTAAGGCGGAAAAAACCCAAACCCTAAATCATTTTCAGAAGTCTTCCACAATAACTGCTGAACAATCTGTGTTAAAGCCAAACCCAAAAGACTGTGCAATTTTAGTGATTATTGACCTTACATAAATCTGTGTCTGGGCCAAGTGACTGTGAAAATGAGTTGACCAAATTGCTGCCATCCCCAATAAAACCTTCTCCGCGGTTTCAGTTCTGGATCAGCATTGATTCCAAGAAGCACATCCACCAGTGGGTGGATGCAAACAAACAGGACATCTCGAAGAGATCTGATCAGCTGTTTATGGGATAACCCTCAGGCAGGATTCAGCAGCAATCAGGCAATAACATTTGCCCTCCTTTTTCTCTGAGGAGTCGATGATGTGTAAAGAATGCAGTTTATAAATGCTGAAGCACACTCACCGTTGTGGGCTCAGAGACAGCCAGTGCTGGATTGGGGATTAGGGAACAGCTACAAAGTCCCTGCCGAGTACTCTGCCAAACCAAGGGCTTGTTTTGTTAAAACATTTTGATTATTCTACCCCCCAGAAACCCAAACAAAGCTATTTTTAGTGTATAAAGTTTCAAACCATTCCTCTTGTTCTTGCCCTTTGAGCATTAAGTGCAGAATGAAGCAATATTCTAAGCTAGATACAAGGAAACACAGCAAAACAGTACTGGATACACATCCAATGCTTGTGTACTGAGAAGACTATGAAAACTTAGTGCCCTTTTTTTACTTTTGAAAAGCATCTTCTGATTTCAAATACTGCAATTAACTTGGGCAAAATTATTGGTGATTGACAAAGTTATGTTGGGTTCAGTCCAGCAAAGCATGAGATACGTAAGTATCTCCACTTATCTGCTGAAGGTAGCTCATCTAAGAGTCTGGGATGAAGGTCCTATTTTTATGAACTCACTTTGATTTCTGTGCATTAGATAAATGAGAATATTTATCTAGTTAGAGTATCAAGGCCCCATCCCTGGGAGGGTTCAAGGACCATGTTGGGGCTCTGAACAACCTGGACTAGTGGAAGGTGTCCCTGCCTATGGCAGGAGGGTGAGACAAGGTGGGTTTTAATGTCCCTTCCAACACAAACCATTATAGGATCATAATATTCTGAAACTTTGTCCCCAGTGTCTTGGGAAGCCTTTATCAAAATGCTTTATTAAAGCACTGAAGTCCTGATTTTGAAAAGTGTTTCTTTAGGATGAGATTTCTCTGGTTGCTTTTGTAGACTCAGGGCTCAATTTACAATAACTGCTTGAAATTTAAATGAATCACAGAATCACAGAACATCCTGAGCTGGAGGGGACCCTCAAGGATTGAGTCCAACCCCTGGCCCTGCACAGACACCCCAACAATCCCACCCTGTCCATCCCTGGCAGCGGTGTCCAAACGCTCCTGGAGCTCTGGCAGCCTCGGGGCCGTGCCCATTCCCTGGGGAGCCTGGGCAGTGCCCAGCACCCTCTGGGGGAAGAACCTTTCCCTGCTCTCCAGCGTGACCCTCCCCTGGCACAGCTCCAGCCATTCCCTCAGGTTCTACTCTCATGGCATTGAGAATATGCATCAAACATGGGTTGAATTCCCTGTTAGGAGCAGATTCTCTATTTTCATAACTGTGTCCAGTTTCCAGAAGGTACTAATTCTAACTTGAAGTTACATTACACCACACCTAATTATCCTTCTGTAATGAAATTCCTGTAAATGGTTGTGATGCCCAGAGGTTTGTACTGATGCCAGAGCGGGTGTTGAGATGAACTGTGATGATCAGCAGAGTGTGAATGTGGTGCTGTGGAAAATAGTGGAGATTTATTAGTCACTGGCCGTTCAGGTTATGTCTCCAGGTCATTTTGGTTGTTTATGGCAAAAATGAGTCATTCCTGTGTCTGATGAGCTGAACTAATCAGTGTGTATAGAGCTGGGAGTTCACAAGGACTGAGCTGGTGAGTGGTCTTTTTCCATTCCTTTTAGCGTTGGAGCACTGGATTTTTCTTTTTCTAACCTTTCTGTAAGAAGGGAAAGTTGTCCTTAGACCCTTAAAAATACATCTTTCTTCATGATTTTTAAAATAAGTAGAAATGGATGGTCCATATACAGAACACTAATGGGAGGAGAACTGAGAATGACATGGAGGCACAGCTCTGACTTTGATGGAAGAAGGGGTGTTGTTGAGTGACTTGAAAGCTGGATGAACCTATATGGGAAAAAATAGAGAGTTTGGAATTGGGTGAGAAGCCTGTGAATAAAGGGATGCTGTGGATGAGATGAGATTGAGAGGGGACTGAAGACAAGACTGGTGGCAGAACATTTAGAAAGGATGGTGCAAAAGGGATTGTTGTTGGGGGGAAGGTGCTGCAGGGTGTCGTCTGTAAGATCACAGGGAATGAGGTCTGGTGGTGTTCACTTATGAGTGCTCTGCTGTGAACAGAGGTTCCTAAAACCCACTGGAGAACATCCCATTTCTGCTGGCTCCTAGTCTTCCCAGGGGATGGCAACCCAAGGGTTACACCAGCGCAGCTCAGGTTGGTGTTACAGGTCCCTGCTGTGTGTGACCAGTGTGTAGATGACGCTGCAGAGGAAGCAATTTGAAATCTTGTTTCACTCAGTTAAAGATGTAAAAGGCCCCTCCACTGCTTTTCAAGGATACAATGCAGGTGACAAAGTCAAAAGTTCAAAATTACAGTTCAGAACGAAGGTTTCTTGCATATCCGTGTTTCTTGCCTTCTCTTCTCCCTCGTCCCAAACAGGCGTTACCCATTTTCATAGAAGGAGGAACGGTTTCATGGGAGAGGCAGCTGAATGCTTCTATTCTGAAGATACATAATGTACAGTGAATGCCAAACAAAGAAGGGAAAAACAAATAGTTACAGCTGGTCTTTCTCTGTTTTCTATGGAATGTGGAGTCTCTGGAAAAAATAAACCATGATCATGTACCTAAGGTCTGTCATAAAGCAACTGCAGAAGGGCTTTTGAAAGGCAGTTGAAAGCAGGCAGGCTTAGTTCCTAACTTTGAAGAGCTTGAGATGCAACACTACAACTTCTCAGTCATGTGGTTTTCATACATGTTGTAGTTATATATATAATTTATGTTTTGTTTTTATGGTATTATTTTCTCATGTACTGTCTCAGTTAAATTTTTTTCATGTGCATTTAAAAACATTACTAGAATATTTTTCCTCTTTGTGTGTAAGTATGAACCTGAATTTACTTAAGCAATGAAACAGTTAACCTGAAATCCTATTGCTTTGACTGCTTGAGAAATATTCTTGAGTCCCAGAATAAACAAATGGGAATAGAGACCATGCTCCACAGATTTTCCAGGTTTCAGTGTGCATTTCAAGAAATGACCTGACAGCAGGGCAGGTTGCAAGAGCAAATTTTCTGGGGAAATGTTATAAATCATTGCTTTATTTGCCCTTCCCCCTCTAATAATATTCATCACATCACATTTTGGCAGAACAATAAAAGCTGCTGTTGTTTTGGGGGATTTCTGTAAAGGTCCCAGAGGATAAAAAACCTACTTCCAAAGCAGTGTTACAGCAATATTGCAAACCTCTTTGGAATGACAGGGTTGGGAAATGGATCTCCCAGAATTGCCTATTGAACTTACACAAACAAGCTGCTGCCAGACTGCAGACAGCTGGGTCGTTCTGTTGCCTTCCATTTTCAGTTTTGATATTGAAAAACTCTCTGAAACTGAAGTTCATATGGGTTCATTGAATTTTACCATCCATTTAAAAACTTACCTGTGGAGGTGAGATCCTGGAATTAAATGGAAACTTTTCCATGTACCTCATACAAAAAAGTGTTGTGCTCATCTCACTGTGAGTAGAGCATTGGAATTTCTTTGGAAGCATTTTTGGACCCAGATGTATAATTTGTAAAGTAGAACTTAAATGAGTTGGATCTTTTTGAAGCCTTGTGATTCCTGTTCCAGGCTCGTCTAAAGCAAACACAAGTTGCTCCCTAGCTGGTGTCACCAGCTGTTGCACAAACCCCAGTTCTCTCTTGGGCCACGTTACTGCAGGGCTTTGAGCAGCACAGGCAATTTTACTGGGATTTTTTGGGTATGTTCTTTTGCAGACACGCCCAAGCACCTCGCTTGTGCACACCCTTGGCGAGGGGACACCTGGTCAGTGCTGTCTCACCCTGTGCTGGGAGCACTCAGCATGGCTCGGGTGGGGCATTCCTAAGAGTGGAGGGGGAATCATTGATGCAAACCTGCCCCCACCATTTCAAATGTGTTTTCAATGACGCCCTTCACTTATTTAATCTTACTTCATCTTTGCACAAAGGTTGCTGAGCATTCATACTGTAACATATGAGAAAAAGTACACTTGTATAGAAGGCTGGAATCTAGTTTCTATCACAAAGTCATCTTACGCACAAAGCTATGGCATATTTCCATTTCTTGATGGATAAAGTGGGCAAATTATGCCAAATAAACCACGGGAATGAAGTTCTTTTGGGCAGTGTGTTGAATTGGGTCCTAGGTTGAAGGACTTTCCCCAGAGACCCCTAGTACTGACGGGTAACACATCCAGGTTAGTTTATTGTTGGTTTCCAAGTCTTTAACTGACATAATCAAAACATGATTCTCCTTTACAAGATGTTTCTCAATGCCACTGTGGTCAACTGCAGCTTGAAATCATGGTTCAGTATTACTGTGAGTCCCATTCATGTTGTTATACAAACCCAGTATTACTTCAGTAGGATTTAGAAAATATTCTGTGGCTCTGTGACGTACAGAGGTGATGCAAAATCATATAGTTTGACAAACCAGGTGTGTTTCTGGGGAGGTTGGGTTGGTTGTGGTGGGTTTCCCTTGGCTGATTGTCAAGTGCCCTCTCAGCCACTCACTCACCCCTTGCAGAGGAGGAATAGGTTGAGGAAGCTTCTGGGTTGAGATAAAGACAGGGAAATCACCAGCTGTTGTTGAGGGGAAGACGAAGTTGGCTTAAGGAAAACTAATTTGTTGCCAATTAAAATAGATATTTAATTATTCCTTGAGGCAATGGGAAGCAAAAACAAGTAGGAACACCTTTGCCTCCACTTGCCCAACTCAACTTCTTCCCCAATTCCTCCTCCCTTCCCTAGTACCACCAGGAATAGGGTTGTGGTCAGTACACAAGGGTTTCTCTTGGCCTCTCTTCCTCCTCACACCCTTCGTCTCCTTCACTGTGGTCTCTCCCATGGGCTGCTGTCCTGTACGTGGTGTGGAAGCCTCTGTGTCCTGCAGGGACATACCTTCCAAAGCCATGTTCTCCTCTAGTCCCACCTCTGTGCTGTGTAATTTTTATTAGGTGTTCTAGGGGAAAAAACCCTGGAAAGTCCGTAGATAGCAATTCCTCAGTACATCTGAATGAGGAAATTTTCGTTCTAGCTTCATGCAAGTAAAGATTGGTGACCAGAAGGTTTGTCCATAGGTTTGTATCCCTAATTCCTTTTTAAAGGACCTGTGGTTGTTGTGTAGAGATGTATCCAGGTGTGCTTGTGTCTTCCTTTAAACACCATGCTGACCATGGCTTTTGCTAGTATCTTCTGTTAAAGTTGGATTTCCTTTAAGTATTCACATTTTAAAAAATAAATTAATATGGAATCTCTACAAGACAGTAGAGACAAGCATTTCAGCAGAAACTATTTCAACAGCCAGTACTGCTGACAGTATAGTAACAACTGTTCTTTTCTCTTCTAGGTGTTAAAATGGGTTGAAGAAGCAGTTCAAGCCTCCAAAGTGCATCTCTTGTCTACAGACCATCTGTCCATGGCTGCAAATACTTGGCAGATCCCTTTTGATCCCAGCCTGAAGGAAGTTACAGTGTCCTTGAGCGGTCCTTTGCCAGCAATTGAGATTCATAATCCTTTAGGTGAAGTACTTCATAGTTTCTTTTGTGATAGTGAAAGAAGGAAAGGAAAAATCCCTTCTGATATTTTTTTTTTCCTAATATTCCATGTTTTTTTTCACTTGGAGGAAACTGGAAAACTTCCTTATTCTGTCCATTTCATCTCAGCTCCATCTTCTTTGTTACTATCTGTCCTTGCATTCCAAATTGCTGGACACTTTTGCCTTTCATCTGTTTATGTATTCCCTGAACCATCATTTAAGGCTTGTACCTGATGGTTGGGTTATATGTGAGGAAAGTTCAACCATGGTCTGGCTTTTCTGAGCTGTGAGGACATTCAGAACCAAAGCTGTCTCCTCTGCCCATCTCCAGCTGAGCAGTGTGTAATGGGAAATGCAATGACAGATTTTAAGCTAATTTGTGATTGAAGCTATTTTGAACAAATCCGTTGTTTATTATTATGTTGATGCCTTAGGAACTTGGAACATCATTCCAGAAATAAGATTCAAATAATATTTTCTCTGAATTACTTTTGCCTAAGGATATAGCTTAAGTTTTAGTATCTTGGAAATATTTTATGCCCAAAATGGGCTCCCTGCAGTGTGGTCTGGCATTCTTGTTTACAGGAAAGAGATTTGCTCAGTGTCTGTGTTCAAGCCATGACAACACACAGTCCTGGGTGCAAGTGCCAGGCTTTGCTGAAGCTGTGACCTCACCTCTGTTTGCCTTTCTCATAGATCATCTCCATGCATCTAAATCCACAGGGTTTCACTGAAATTACTCAAGGCATGTCTAACAGATTTTGAAAATGGGCATTGGGACATCCCAGTCTCCACTTCCTCTTTCCCTTTAGTGCTGTGATCTTTCCCTTTAGTGCTGTGAAAGAGCCAGATGAGTTTTAGGGCTGATGGTTGTTCAGGGTCAGCCTTGAGGGACCAGAATCCCTCTCTAGAAAGCCAATTTCTGCATACAACCACCCACATACAAATGCATGTTTTCAGTATTATGTCAAAGAATTATAGGGAATTTTAACTGTTGTAAATGTCATTGACTGCTAAGTAGTGAGTAAGTCAAGTATCAGAAATACACTGGTACAAAACAACAATATTGTATTTACTCTCTGTTTTTTTAAGCAATACTGAGTTTACTCCATCCTGTATTTACTTCCTGTTTCTGTTTTTTCAGGCAAGCAGCTCAGTAAGGGATCAGGACTGAATGAATTACTAAATATCCACAACTCTGCAAAGGTAGTAAATGTCAAAGATCCAGAGCCTGGAACATGGACAATCAAGGTAAAGTTATTGCAGAACTCATGTATGATTGTCCTATAGCATATAAGTGGGTTGTATAATGATTTACTATGTTATTTATCATAGATACTCACAGATTACTGTGTTACAGTAAATTTAGTGTGTTACAGTAAATGTCCTGTGATCTTGTATTTAATATTGTTGTATGCCTCTTTATGTAGGTAAAACTGCATGATCCCAACTTTCCTAAATAGATGTGGAAACAATCCTACTGGTGTAGATCTCTTCTGACTGAGCTATTCTATTGTAGCAGTGTAAATACTCTACAGTCATTTTTGGAGGGGAAGGCACCCGGGTGAGGCACTTTATAGGCAGGGCTGAATGGATCCTGCTGTGCATTGTCCCTGCCCTAAGCACAGAGGTGCTTTAAAAAGGATCATTAATTCACACACAGCCCTGGGGGAAGCTGTTGATCCTGCTGCAGAACTGTAGCTACAAAAGCATGTTGAACTCAGCAGCTCTGGGGAGAATTGTTTGAATATCTGTCTAGGACTGGGGGCTTATCAAACAGAGGGGCAGGGACTTTTTATATGGGCAAATAGTGATGGGACAAGAGGGAAAGGTTTTAAACTGCCAGAGGGCAGGGATGGATGGGCTATTGGGCAGGAATTCTTCCCTGTGAGGGTGGGGAGGCCCTGGCACAGGGTGTCCAGAGAAGCTGTGGCCGCCCCTGGATCCCTGGAAGTGTCCAAGGCCAGGTTGGATGGAGCTTGGAGCAACCTGGGCTAGTGGAAGGAGTCCCTGCCCATGGCAGGGGGTGGCACTGGGTGACCTTTTAAGGTCCCTTCCAATTCCATGATTCTATGACCAAAAGTACTGAAAACTTGTACAGAGACAACCTGGTGGGCTGTTAAAAATGAAAATGATTTGGGTCCTGCTGGACATGGTGTCTTGGTTTGAAAGACAGGTGTCTGCTAAGGAGGGCAGGAGCCTCCCTTGGAATGGAAGATGCAACCCCCTTCTCTCTGAATTATTATAATTTTGAAATTAAGGGGCTTTCAGGCAAAAATATGGGGAATAGGAATAACAGTTCTTTACTAATAACAGTTCTTTACTATATATACTAATCATAGTTCTTTACTAATATGTATTTACTTATATATATAACAAGGCAGAATAAACCCACTGATTTAAACTGACAGAGTCAGATACGACCTGACACCCCGTCGGTCAGGATAGCGATAGCAGTCCAGTAAGATGGTGCCTGCAGTCCTCCTGAAGTGAATGGATATGGTTCTGTTGAAGCGGTGATCCTGTAGAAAGGTCTGGTCTTCCTCGGAAGGTCCAGTGGTAGATGTGTAGCTCTTGTCCTCTGGAAAATCCAGTGAGAAAGGCTGCTTGTGGTGTTTAAAATCTCAGTTTATATCCAGGATGGAATGCTTGGTTCCTCCCTCTGGGCGGAGCATCTCACAGTGGGATGATGTAATGTTATCAGTCATGCGGTGAGGTTAGATGGCCCATTAACAGAAGATATTCCCCTGGAGGGAGGATGGGTCATGGGAGAGGTAAAGAACTCTGCCCCACCTGGTGTCAACAGCTGGCCCATTAACAGAAGATATCCCCATGAGTTTACCAGGGATGAGTCATGAAGGAGATGGGGAACACTGCCCCACTGGTTTTAACAGTTTATGAAGATTGTGGTAGAATACACACTTTTGGGCACATCTCACACTGTAACCTAGGACACGTGGTAACATGAGCCACACTGGGTCCTGAGACCCTTTCCTACAGTGAATCCTTAGGATTCACTTCTGTCACTTCTTGGAGACTTTTAGGGTGAGGGATCAGTGCAGCAAACATGCAGGGCCCTGCAGCCCAGAGGGACAGTGAGGGAAGAGCCCTGTTGTGCTCCTGCTTGTGTGAGGTGAGCTGAGCCACCGGTGTGTGTCAGCACCCAAGTGCTGGGCTGCAGGAGCTGAAGGGGAGGAGTCCCGGGCTCGGGGTGGGACACCTGTGGAGCCAACAGTCCCCTCGTGCCCAGGCTGCCACTGGTGGTATGCACTCCTGGCAGCAGGACAGCAGTTCTGCCAAGCCGTCAGGCTGCTCCTGCAGGCAGGGCCTGGGAGATTTTTGCGGGTTGGGAAGTTTCTTTGGGGTTTTTTCTAAGCTCAGCATAATGCTGTCTCCAGCTCTGGGGAGAGCATGAATAAAACATTTAAATTGATGTATTTTGGGTTAAAAGAAAATTAACAACATCTCTTGAATATGTAGTTGAAATATTTTAATCTAACTTTTATGAGCAAGCCAGGTCATGCATTTCTTCACAGATGAATGAAGAAATGGGCAAATTTTTAATGTTGTTTGCAAGACCGGAAAGTGATGCCTCCGGATTTTAGCTTTTATATTTTCCATATATTTGTGCTCCTGCAATTCTTTAGTGTATAACTCTAAACTCCATATAGAGTGTTAGCTACTCTTCTTCCATTTTGGTCAGACAAAGCAATTCCTCTCTAGGCTTGGGAATCAAGGACATCTTACTATCTCAGGCCTCGAGATATGTAAACAAAAGTGAGTTGTGGAGGGGGAAGCAAACTTGAGGGTAAATGACTTCATTACCTGAAACTATAATTGGAAGATTAACCCCCAATACGCAAATGGACCAAGCTTATAAATGTATGAAAACCTGTGACCTGTCATCCATTTTTGTGTGTAGCCCCTGGGGGAGCTTCATCTGTCCTAAATGTACCTGAAGGCCCTTGGATAAATATAACCACTTCTTTCTCTTAATTTTGTCTGGCCTCAGTTTTTAGGTAGTCTCAAAAAGGCATCAAAAGCATCTGTCACAAATACGTATTTGCTCTTTTGATTATACTCATCCAGCCTGGGAGGGGAAACACTAATGTACAGTCTCTGTAATCCATGTTCAACTACAAATAATGAGAAGAGACAGAAATATAACAATTGGGAAGCAGTCCTGTGTGATAAAAATAATTCCTGGTGTTTGCCTAAAGATCCCCTAAAAGCTCCTAGACATGACAGTGAGAGATGTGTTTATTGTTATTAATGGTAAAATTTTATAAGATTATTCTGGCCTTAAAACTCACAAATATCCAAAGGTCTGAGTAATTCATAAAGAGAAGTTATTTCCCAGTGTTTTTTTCTATGGATTGTTTACTTGGCTTTAGTCACTGGCTTGGTTTATTTACACAAAGATTTTAATACTTAAGCTTTGTGAAAATTTTATTCACACCATAAACTCCTTATACAGATGCACCAAGATATAAAAGCAGAACTTTATCACTGAGTTTGTCTAATGAAATTTTAAATGGCAATTAATGCTTGATACCTTGAGTTGTTTGGCACAATTAAATATTTCTTTGTATTGTTAACAGCTGGCTTATATGAAAAAGGCTTTAGTGGTGCTATTTCTGAAGTGAAAGGTTAACCAAATAGAAGGAAATATGTTGTTTTAATCAGATAGACATTGATTTGTCATGGTGTCTAATGCCTGTCCCAAGACTGTTAGTTACAAGAAACAACTGTTTAATTTAATATTCACATGCAGCGGTGGCAGAGGGGGTTACTCTGAGGTAACCTCTCTTCCAGAGAGCTGCAGGAATTCGAGAATGGATCAGGTAAAACTCCAGGGAAAGCTCAGTGCAAGTTTCCAGACACTGGAAGGGTGTGGAAGTAGGTGAGGAGGAAAAGCCATGGGTTCCTGTGCACCTTTGGCAAGTAGCAGTTGACCTTTCTTTCTCTGCACGGAAACATAGGAAGTATCTTATAATTACTTTGATTTATCTTCTTTAAGATGAAAGACTTGCATCAAAGCAGCTGTACTTTCCAGAACCTGAAGCTCAGGCTGTTCTGGGGAGATGGATGGGTGGGGGTGGTTCTGATTTGTTTTTTGCTGGTTCAAGCAGAATGACAAGGTGAGGGTACAAGGGTACAGACCAGAGGGGAGAGGTGCCTGTGCACCCTCTGCTTTCCAGCTGCGCCCTTGGCTGGGGAAGAGAAGCACTTTTAATGCATAGACTCTTCTGTTGAGTTCTGATTCACTCGCCATTTTCTAGCAGAGTTTGTAATGGTCAGGTTCTAACTCCCAGACCACTCCCATTGCAGGCACTGGCATGTGGCTAGGAGTTGTGGCAAGGAGTTGTTGATTTGTTGGTGGTGTGATTTACTTTCAAGACATCCTGGCTGTCTTTGCTGACACCACAATTGTAGGGCCCGGGATGTGAAAGCAAAGCTTTGTTCAAGGTGCTTTTCCCCGCAACTTTAGCCATGAGGCTCCTCTGTGTGCTGCTGTTAACCGTGCTGGAGTCTGTCCCTGAGCTCAGTGGCTGGCTCACGCTCTGTGCAGTCCCTGCACTGCTGATTCCATGTGCTGGCTGTTTTGCAGACCTCGAGCAGCGGGAGGCACTCTGTGCGCATCACGGGGCTCAGCACCATCGACTTCCGAGCTGGCTTCTCCAGGAAGCCCACCTTAGACTTTAAAAAAACATCCAGCAGGCCAGTGCAAGGTTCGTTTCCACTTTAGTTTATGTTAAATAGCTTCTGGCCCCCCAAATCGAGTAGAGCTCTATGATGAGCTTTGTGGTAGCTCCGAGGATGCTGTGGGTCGGTTCCTGCGGGGGCTTTGTATCTGTGTGACATAAATACAGATATTTTTAACTACACCTCAAAATTGCCGTGCTGTTTCTGTTACTTTTGGCGCCTCAGAAAAAGGCCTTAGCCCTGGGGCATGGTGAGGAGTTAATAAAGAAGCTGCTATTTCAGAAACACCTGTTGGAAATTAGTAATTTAAGCTCTCCCCAGCTGGGTCTCCTCACAGCTAATAAGCAGAGCACAGCTCAGCACAATTTAGCCTTTCCCTACTCAGTAGGTAAGGGCTGGAGCTGAATGCTGCATTCATGGGGTAATGAGCTGTGCAGATGGAATTTAATCTTTTATGTTTTAATTATCTGTTTTCTTTAGCACTTAAAACAGCATGTTTCTGTTTTTCTAGGGATTCCTACCTTCGTGCTGCTGAATACCACAGGGATCCTGCTTCCAGCTAGAGTAGACCGACTGGAACTTCTGAGTATTACAGGGGAACTCTTAAAGACCTTGCCTGTGAAATACTATCCTGAGAGAAAGCCTTATGGACTATGGAATATTTCTGACTTCATTCCACCAGATGAAGCTTTTTTTGTTAAAATAACGGGCTATGATAAGGATGGTTATCTTTTTCAGAGAGTTTCAAGTGTTTCGTTTTCTAGTATTACTCCTGGTAAGAGACTTTAACTTGAATTGACTGTGCATTTGTCTCATCTGACTCAGTTAAAATTGAGATCTTGTATGCTTTTATAATTTATGCAAGTACTTTCTGTGCTGTTTCCTTCCAAAGTTCTGTCTCTAATTCATGATGGTCAATACCTACTAAGTGGAGCTTTATTAGAAATTGAGGTTCTGTTTAATAAAAGGAAAGGATAGGATGTGTGTTAGTAGCTGTTAATATACTTTCTGGGGAATGTTTTCTTTCTTCAGATGCCCCCAAAGTTACAATGCCCATGAAGACTCCAGGATATTATTTACAGCCGGGCTCTGTTCCTTGCCACGTTGAAAGCCTAATACCTTTTACTCAGAGTTTTACTAAAGATGGAGTAAAACTGGGAGTGGATCAGTTCTTCAAGTAAGTAGTGACCTTTTTTCACTATGCTGCTTTATTTCCTATTTATAGTTTACAATTTCTGTTAGTATTTACTGTTATGTGCTGCCTACATCCTGCTACTTCCAGTCTGTTATTTTTGGTGCTATTCATCAGAGAGACTGTATTTTATGGAGATACTGATAATATTTATATATAGATACATCTATATCTATATATATAGATACATCTATATATATGATGTATAGAGGAGGCTGTACACTCTGTGCATGTGATGGGATTTATAAGGTTCTGGCCAAAATTCCCCTCAGCTGTGTGCTCTGAAATTATGATAAACTGTCTAAAAGTCTAGAAGGTAAATGGTTTTAATTTATGTGTTTAAAAGTTACACAAAACTGGTAACTAGCTTTGTTTATGAAACACACCCCTCGCTCTGGCCCAAGTGATACACAGATGACTAGGCATACATTAACTTGTTTGATTTTTAATGCCTTTCATGGATGCCCTAGAAGTATATGCTATGACCTGCCTTAGTAACTTTCATCTTCAGAAAATCTCTCAAAATAGGAAAATTTATGTGGGGTATATCAGAAGGCGCTTCACATTTCTGCATAGAAAAAAAATTGTGTGCCCCTTCTGTGTAGGGTGAGAGAAGAATAATTTTAAAAAGGTAAATTAGTTAAAATACTCATAAAGTGCCCCTTTTAATTTTGTTTATTAAAACCAAAATGGAAGTGTGTACTAGTAAACAGTGTCAGCAGCCTCCTGTACAGCCCGAAGCACCTCAGGAGCAGACTGAAGACTAAATTCTGCATTCCCCAGCAGGTACAGCAGGTACCCAAGTGAACACATCCTGCAGCTCCCTTGTGCACTGCTGGCACTGGGAAATGCTGCAGCTTTGGTGTGGTTTGGATCTTAATGAGGTGCCACTGACACACAGTCAGCCCCAGCACAGCACCTCCTTGGGCTGCTGTGTAATGTTTCCCATTCCTTAGGTATCAAACCCCACTCTTCTCCTTGTTCTTCACACATCCAGCACCGCTGATTCGGCCGCATTTTCCTTTTTCCTGTTACAGAGCGGATGAACACATCATCTAAGTTAATTTAACAAAATACATCTCAAGCCAGATATTGTTGGTCACAGTTAAATAGGATCTAATTCAGTTTGGCCTGGTTGCCTCTTATTTGTAGTGAAGTTCCAGGCAGGGTTTGTCCAGCTTAGTAGTTCAGCACAGATTTGAGCTCTAGTATTCCTCTGCGTTGAATGAGTTTTGTTTTGGTGTCGAGATGTCTTTACTCAACTGTTTTAATACTTATTTCAAAACCTAAATGGTTTATGAGTTGAATATCGTATTTCTGTCCTGACAGTTGTCTGTATGAAAATAGCCTTAGAATGACAACAGGTTCAGGGTTCATGAGGAAAAGAGACTTTGAAATTCAAATATTTTTTACTTTAGTTCCAGAGGTACTCTCAGCTGCAATAATAATTCCTAATTTTAAATGAGTAACATATATTAGGAAAAAGAAATTGTTGTAAAATTGTAACAACTCTGTTTTTCTACATTTCTGCATTCTGTGGTAGTGTAGTAAGAAAATTTGGATTTTGCTTAATATCCCAGTGCATTTTTGACCAGTCTGATATAGCAGGTCAAGAGCAGTAGTTGAACACCTCATTCCAGTGGGGAATCAGTGGGAATGGAGCACTAAAGCGTCTTTACAATCTATTCTGTACTATACATAGCAGATCCTACCAATCCTGTAGGGTTAGAATTAGCAAAAATAAGACATGAAATTCTGACAAGAAAAGCAATTCCTGTAGTTAACCAAAATAACAATAATGATAATTAAAAAT
>VYZQ01012897.1:0-16955 GCA_013400655.1 Mystacornis crossleyi | reverse complement strand
CCTTCTCAACCCCCAACACTGTGATACTTACCCCCATAAAATTGTGATAGACACCTAGTGGCATATTTAAATTGCTTAGGTGCCTGGGACACTCAGTGAGTTGGCAAGAGCCACGACTCCCCCGAGACCCTTCCAAGCTGTTTCTCTAACCACTGAGACCATCTTTTGTCTCTGAATTTTGAAGCTACGTCTGTAGCTTTTATATCACTACATTTTGCAGGCAGTCCAGCGCCAGCTAGAAGAACTGGAGGAAAGACAAAGAGCTCTGGAGATTTTTGGTGTCGAACTGGAGAGAGAACTAAGAGGAGAAGCAGGTACACAAAGCAGTATTTGCATGTTTGGTGGTGTTTTTTTAAACCTGTTTCAAAGCAGAGGGTTTTAATGGTTGTCATGGAAATAGTTTGGTGCAAAATCTGAAAAGGAACAATAACTGGCAGGACAAAAATAGTTCTTTAACCTTTTTCTCAAACTCTCTGGTAGCTCAAGTACCTTTACATTGAATGCTTTAAATTTTCTGTTGGTTATCACAGATTTGGAATTATTTACAATGCTATTGAACATGAATTTACTTTTCCCCTCCCCCCTCCCCCTTTTTTTGTTTTAAGTCCCATCCTGAGCTTAATTTCATCTTGTGGAGGCAACCAGTGAGGTTTCCAGGGGCTGTATCTCAGTTACCAAGCCAGCAGCAGCCCGTGCCTAGTAACAGAGTCCTTAATGACTTTTCTGGAGTGTGAAATGCCATTAATATGATTAGAACCAGTGGCCATGCTATAGCAACAGCAGCCTGCGGGCACTCACAGAGATCCCAGCGGCACAGCTTTCCACCCAGGGGGCAGAAGATGACGGGGATGTCACCAGAGGCAAGGTTTTCCCTCACCTGAGCCG
Source organism: Mystacornis crossleyi (assembly GCA_013400655.1). Classification (NCBI taxonomy): domain Eukaryota; kingdom Metazoa; phylum Chordata; class Aves; order Passeriformes; family Timaliidae; genus Mystacornis; species Mystacornis crossleyi. The sequence continues at coordinate 16,070 of VYZQ01012897.1, read as the reverse complement.
ACCCTCCCGAGCCCCGAGGGTTGCGGGATCCTGCCGCTGGCCGAGCCCTGGCACTGCTGCCCAGCACACGCGGGGTGAAGCACAGGGACCGGACACCGGGGGCTCCTGCCGGGCTCCAGATGGGGCTGGGAGTGTGAACCATGCACGTAAAGGACTTCAGAGGGGGCTGTGGTTCTGTGCTGAGGGGACTGACAGCCTGAATGCAAATGTGTCTCTATTTACCTCCACTTCAGAAAACTGAGCCTTGTGTTTTCCTGACAGGCAGTTGCACAACACGGAAAACTCAGATATGTTTTGGCACCCGATCTTGTTGTTGTCTTAACCAGGCAATCCAGTCCAACCCCTACATGCTGGCCTTTCTAACGCCATGTTTCATAGCTGCTCTCGCTCCCCTATTCTGACACTGCACTAATCAGTTCAGCAAGAGAGCATTCGCCCAACCTTTTATATTTATTAACTCATTTCCTAGAATTGATCGTGTCAATCTATTCCAAATTTTATTTAAAAGGCTAGCATCCATTTTTCTTAAATTAAATCATAACCCTTTATCAAACAGCACCCACCTAACTGCCCGTGAGAAAGGCTGCTAAAAATGTTCTGAGGATTTGGACAGTTAGCTTTTTACTTCTGATTTGTATAAAGGTGGTTGTTTTCTGGAAACCTCAAAAATACAGAGGCACAAGAAGCTTCTAGATCTTGGGATAGACACCGAATACCAGGATAAATGGCCTAGAGCCACTTCTTGTTGTTGCTGTTTTGACAATCGCATTTCCTAAAGAAGGCTGTCTGCCAAGAGATCGATGCTTCTCATTCTCTTACCATCCTTGGTAATTGGATTGGCCTCATTAAGGTGAAAGTACTGGTTTTTTTTTCTCCCTGTTGATTGTTTGTGTGTATGTGGCCAGTTACAAATAGGGCAGATACTGAAACGTAGGATGTTACTGTCTCTCAATAACTCCTCTGGTGCAAAAGCACGAAGCCCTGAGTTTCCCGGACAAAACGTGAGCACTTTGTTGCTTGTAATAACATATGTGTAATGATGCAGGAATTGGTGAGTTTAATATTCTGTTCAAGCTTCCTAAAAATAATGAGCATTATTGTTTAATGAATGACCAGCGTTTATTAGGTTAAGTTGTATTTAAGCAGGTCTGCGCTTATGCAATTCAAGTGATTTAATAGGTATTATTAGGGTAATTAGAAAACGATCACAGTTCAGCAATAATATTGAGCTGCAAAGGTTGTGAATAACCAAATTTAGAGGCAGGCCTGCAAACACCAGTCTTCAGTGACATTTACGCAACTCTCCTCTAATAATTCTGTAAGCCTGGGATGAATGGCCCCTTTGTTAGGGGGAGTTATTCATTAGCTCCTCAACTGAATTAGAAGAGAACATGCGTGGGTGAGAAACAACTGCCATGAAGACTGATGAGCAAAATGAGGTTCTGATGATCTTCTAATTGTAGTGACAACAATTCATGCATTAAAAAAAAAAAAACCAAAAACCAAACCTAAAAACACCCCAAAAAACCCAAGAAAAATAATATCAGTCCCATGAATAATTTTTCATGCTCGTTATTTCCTTTATTCTGCTTCAAAATACCAAATAATAAATCACTGATGTACCATTGCTTTGTTTTCCATTGAAATTTGTGAAGGCTTATGGAGAGCTTCTGCCTACAAGAGAATACAGAAATAAAAACACATTTTCCACTGAAATTAGCATAATGGCTCAGTTGACTAAACAAATCATGAACAATGATAGTAAAGAAGAAAACCTATGTTGAGAGAACGTTAAGAAATGCCTCCTTTGGAAGGTGAACAAATATCTGCACATGTTGTAGCTAGTTTTTGATTTCCTAAAAAGCATATCCAAGGGGTCTTGGAATTTTCAACAGAGTCAAAAGAAATCAGTTGCAAACCTGTAGGAATAAGGAATATGAGGTTTAACTGTACCTAAAAAGGTGCAAACTGGCCCAGACCCCTTTAACGTGTGATGACTGTAAGGAGGGAGAGTGTAGCATCAATCTGGAGAACAGAAGGTTCCGGTTTTGAGAGGAATGTTCGGTAAATACTCCTCCACAGCCTGTACAGTTCCTTCAAAACTGATGAAAATAGAAATATCTATGATGTAACTAGAAGAATGTCTGACTTTTAAATGGATCTCAGTCAAAGGAGGCATGGGTAAACCAGGAGGAAAGATTTGAATTAGCAATGCTGTAGGGAAAAGCCAACATGGCTCACAAAACAAACTCACAAACTGGGTTTTTCCCCCTCTAACCTTTAAAAAGATCTGTCAAACTGCATTATGCAAAATGCTTCTTTGGTTTGTTCTGCCCTCGGAAGGAATCGAGCACTCCATTAGACTTAAATAACTATTAACATTGGTAGTAACAAACATTTGAAAAGCTCAGGGAAAAAATGCCCCTGGGAACACTTAAGGGGCATTCTGTGGGATGGAGGAGGAGGCAAAACAAGGGCTACTTTTATTTCATCTTGCACTGAGGATTTTGCAAAAATGAATTTTTTTTGCAAAGTGTATTATCTCTGCGTACCTCAATCAGCCTACAATACACAGTCTTTTATTAGAGATACAGAGATTTTAAAGTGTAAAGAAGAAAAGTTAGAAGAAGGAATATTTTTGCCTAAACAAGGAAACAACACAAATGGAACAGTAACCTTTTGTGTCTGTGCTGCACTTATGCATAACAGCAATTGCAGTGTTTTTACTGACAGTAAAATAGATCAAATTTTGATGATAACTTCTTATGGTGGCATGCAAAGGCCCAAGGCTCTGAATACTAATGCTGCATCCCTGAATTGGATCTGTGAGAAACTGGCATGTTCCAGCAAGGACCACTCCTGCAGTCACTCTGAGAAGACACTTTTTTATCACCGCTTGCTGCCCTGGAAGATCCCACAGGAATACATCCATTACTGCCAAGTTTTAATGGAATCAGGCAGAAATTGAGGAGAGATTGCTCTGCCTTCTCCTGCTGTTTTATCCTCCTGTTCTGTGGTGATTTCCAGTTGGGGTCGAGTCCTGATGACAAACTGCAGAACTGCAGCCAGGCCAGCACGACTCCTGTCCTTGGCGTGGGGGCCCAGTAACTCCTCCGGTGCTGGCAGGAGGTGACCTGGGCTCCCTGGGATGATGGTGTCTGGTGAAGGCGTGCAAATGGACTGGTGATCCCAAACACCCGCAATTTCCCTCGGCTCAGGAAGATGGCTAAAGGGTTTAATTGGGTGAGATCCTTGCTGCCCCAAGGAGATGGGCTTTAAATGGCTGCTTTTGAGTAGAGTCAAATCCTGGCTCTGATCTAAAAGTGAGGGGCAGCTTAAGCTGTAAAGACAAAAGGGTAAGTCCTGGGGCAAAAAACAAAGCGCATTTCAAAATGATAAGAAAGAAAGGCATCAGAAACACTGCTGAACTGCCCAGGACTCTGTCTGTCTCTCCCCTTGCTAATCTAGTTTAATGATACTCTTGTAATTGGTGTCTCTGGAGCTTGAACCTGAGACCTTTTGGGTTAAGTTTCAGTGCTCTCAGTCATTTCCCTTAAAGGTGCAGTTCCCTTACAGCAGGAGAAATCATATAAGCTTTCATCCATAGAAAACAGTCAGGGCTGGTTTGTGGGGATTTTATTCTTGGTTATCTAGCACTGTGATGTAAGGACTGAGGAGCAAAGAGCTTGTTCCCCTGCCTGCTGGCAGCACTCCTTTTGCTTCATCCTAAGTCTGGCCATTCCTGCTTCCATGTGTGGTGGGGAGTGCAAATGCCATGTGCAGGGGCAGGAGCACAGGCTGGCTGTTGGCTTTATGCTTCTGAAGGTGCCAGTGTGTCACTTAGATTGTCGCCTCAGCCTGGAGCAGTGAAAGATATTTGCTTCCCACAAGTGATCACCACTTTGTGGCAGCAGGCAGCAGATGGGCAGAGCAGATGTGGGAGGTGTGTTGGCAGTGCTATCAGTGTGACTGTAACTCTGCATTGAAGGGAGGTGGGGTGGCTTTGCTTTGTGAAAAAATTAATGGAAAATGTGAGGTCATGAGGATGCTAAAAAGGACAGCAAGGAAAAGAAATACATATGTGCTCTGACTTGCCATTTGAAAACACCCAGGGGTTCTTCCTTGCCAAAGAGTTTTGTACAGATGGTATTTTAGGAGAGTAAAGGTCCTCTCCTGATGAAGGAGATCCATCATTTTCTTCAGCAAGGCAGAGTCAAGCTGGAGCTTCCTTTGGGAGGAAGACTGTCTACCAGTGATGCCCCAGCCCGAAGTGTTATAAAACCGCCCGGTAATCATAGATTTGTCATTCAAAGCAGCTGCAGATTTAGAGGCCAGCTGACAAGTGAAGGGAAGTTTGAAGAGGATTTGGCTGTGTGTCTGATGTCCACTGGAAGCAGAGGTTAAGCTGATAGTTGCCAGCACATGCATAGTGAAGGCTGATTGTGTTAATGGAGTATCCACTTAGCCATAGTTCAGCTCTGAAGCCCAGTTTCAACAGAGAAGCTCTCTTATCAAAGGCAGAGCTAAGAGACAGAAATAGTGTCCGTTAAAATCTATGTAATTATTTGAGAGGAAAATACTTAGGACAAAAGTGTTTTAAAATCCGATGCATCTTTAACTGCAATAAACCACAACAGTCAACCAAAAATAGACAAAGATGTTAGACCTGTTGTACTCAGCCATTACTGGTGTAAGTTGCATACAGCAAAACCATCTCCATTTGAAGTCATGCAGGTTTACACAGGAGGACTATTGAAAGAGAATTTAGTTGGCAAAAGCATTGGAAAGAAAGCTGGTAAAGCACACTGAATTCTCTTGTTTTACACAGATGCGGGCACAAAGGATGAAAATCAGATGCTACATGAATGGTTTGAGCTGGTCTTGGAGAAGAATAAATTAATGCGTTATGAGTCTGAGCTCCTGATTATGTAAGTAAGGACAAGCATTAGTACTAACGATGGGGCAGGGAGAGGGAAAAAGTGTACTCACAACTCACAATACACCTGAACACCTCGCTGTGTGCTGCAGTTTGAGACAGTTCTGGAATAAAACCCAGAGTAGCTACAACCTGTTTGAACACAGGTTTGGAGTTGAGGCCTCCTAATCCTTCCCTCTCGCAGTGGTTCAAGTATTTCAGTTCTGTATGAAAATCTGAAACAAGGTGGCGTAGAGATGCTCTGCCTTCACATAATGTGGGTCTAATGAACACTGGGGCACTTTCTCCTGGGAAGAAAAATAGTTTGACAAATTCATCTGTTTTTACTGGACATAGGAAAAAAGATCTAGAAATTCACTACAGCAATAAAACAAGCAGATACACCAACACAGCAAGCAAATAAACCCCACCTCAGCTGCCACTGTTGTGGTTGATGGAAACAATGTTTGCTGTAGCTCCCTCACCTCGCCTCCCTCCAAACACACTGGAGACAGGCGGAGGTGACTCTCTGCTATTTAGTCCGGGCGTTTGTGGGCAATGTGGGAAGGCGGTGGGAGCCTTGGCAGTCCTTACTCACCCCTGGACTCCCCAGCTGTGCAGGCTGCTCAGTGCCATTTATCATTCCCGTATCAGCCCAGCCATGGACACCCCAGTTTGTCCCCACCTGTGCTGATGCTGCCGGGGGCCGAACCTTTCTTGGCCCTCTCCTCGTCATCGGGTGTTGTGGTAGCAATGCTTTCTTCCCACGCTGTCTGTGAGTTAAAAAAGCAGCAGTGGGCTGCTTTTAGCACCTCAGGACACAAAATGTTGTTGTCTGGATGCGTTCACGTGTTAATTCCTTTGCCTCAGGACGTGTGCGGAGGGCCTGGTGAGGCCCCTCACGTGTGGGAGTGCTCAGCCCTATCCAGAGTTACGCTGTGGGTGCCACCAACAAAGCACAGATGGTTCAAAGCCTTATGCATTGCTGTTTATGAGGGAGTTTAATGCCATACATAATGTAAAAGGTGCAGTGGTACTTCTGGAGCTGCTCTGGAGATGTTGGCACAGGCAAACCTTTTAGCCTTGGCAGCCCGTGAGGAGAAAATACCGCACAAACAGAACACAGAATCTCATAATTGAAATAATATTAACATATATCTCTTCACTGAAAAAAAAGCAGCTTCTTTAACATACTTTTTGCTTCACCCAGAGCCCAAGAGCTAGAATTGGAGGACCACCAAAGCAGGCTGGAACAAAAGCTGAGAGAGAAAATGGCCATTGATGGTAAGTCAAAGGGGACAGTGTGCTCCAGCCCACAGGGACACACCATGCCAACCCTGTTTGCTCCAACAAGGATCAGGGTGGCTGAGGCTCCTGTGCTCCCTCTGAGTGCAGCTCAGCCAGAAAAATGCGAGATCTTCTCCTCTGACTCCCAGTGAAGACAGCTGAGCTGACCTGCCCAGTTCTACGCTGAGCTGGATCAGAAGCACTGCACGTGTAATTACACTAATTGTGCTCTCCAGGCAGCCATGTCCAGCTGATGATGGGCAGCAATGGGAAGAAACTCCTTCAGGCACCTAAACAAAGGAGGTTATCTGCTCTTATGTAGCATTGCCGGTTACCACAGTATTTTGGAACTGCATTGAAGTGCTTAGGATTACAGTCTGGGCTTGTCCTTTCATTTGGCATTTGAAAAGGGAACATGGGGAGGAGGAATGCAGGGAGAAGAGTGGTTCCACAGCACTGAGTGGAATATCCCCAAATATCCCATTGTGTTCTAGGCATGTGGACTTCAAGTGCCAACAGTTTTCAGTACATTTTCTGAAAACTACTTTCCATTTTCTTACAGGTACTACAGTTCATGTTGGGATTTTTACCTTATAAGCTAAATTTAAACTAGTTGTTTTTATAAATAACTACTGCTTTTCCTACCCCTTCCAGTCTAACTTTTGTTAAAAGATCTACTCTAGACACTATGAGCCCTAGTGGTCAACTTCAAATGGCCCAAATACAGGAGAAAATTTCCCTGAACTCTTAACTTGAAAAATACTAACTGGTGTTGACTTCATTTGTCACTGACTATGTTAATTCAAGCTGTGCACTAACAGTTAAAATGCAAACAGTGATCTGGTTTTTAACCTCTTCTTTGTGACCTTTTAGACAGCCTTAAGGATGAGATGGATCTGAATGAGGAGGATGAAATTTTTACTGAGATGATGAAAGTGGTTGAAGAAAGGGACAGACTCATATGTACCTTAGAAGAGCAGAGAGTGAAAGAAAGAGCAGAAGACCAGCGCTTCGAAAGCCTTATCTTATCTACAGGTTATCAGCTGAGCAGGATTTAAACAGCCACGTGGAAATAAACATCATTTCAGCAGTATTCCCTATCACGGAGATACAGTCTTCTGGGAAATGAAGGAATTCAAATTTAAAATCAACGTATTTGCGAAACACGTCATTTTGTTATCAAAAGCTTTAAAGCAGTTCCTTTGCTCATACCAGAGACAGTCATTTCACTGTCAGCTCAGAGGATCACTGGGACACAGATCTGGACTGAATTTGCCTGTCTGATGGGCACCGGGGTCTGTGAAAGGGAAATCAGAGCTCTATTATTCTCTTGGAATTTTATTTTAATGCTGAGAGTAGAGTTTCTGAGGAACATGATGACATCACTTCGTATCTCTGAGACAGCCTTACTTTCCATCTGCTTGTCTGAATCTCTGTGTGGCTTTGTTAATATTTTGGCACAGCCAAGCCAACTATAGAAACACAGCCATGGTCAACTATAGAAACGTCAAAAAACAAGCATCTCATAAAAATAGTATTAGTCTTTATTTCTGGTGGAGGAAGAGTCATTTGACTAATGACTACATATAAGCACTTACTGAAACTACTGTAAATGCAATGTCAGAAATTAATTTTTTCAGGTATTTATAAGTTTTATTGCACTGCGTATTTTTGAACAAGAAGTTAAAGCAATGTTAAATCCCTGCATTTTTTAAAATGGGAAGGGGTTATCAAAGGGATGACTATCCTTTCAGCTGTTACATGCTCAAAGAAGTTTCTGTATATCAGAGATTAAGGTCTTTAAAATACGATAAAAGATAATTTTAAAATAGTAATTCAGACCCAGTTGATATTTATAGGGCAGACTTTACTATGACAGACTTTACAATATACAATACTTAACTTCTTAAAATACATCACAAGTTGTATTGTTGGGTGTGATGAATAAAGACCTCCCCGAGAATAATCCCTTAAAATGACTGCAAAAAATGTTGAGTTTGTAATATCAACATTTGATAGAAAATATTGTGGGTATATTTAAATTACATTTATCTAGCTGCTTGAGAATATATGCATACTTTCTCCTTAAAGGGACCATCTCCTATCTTTTTTGTACATGCATTTGTAGATACTGGCAAAACAGCGTGCAAAAATTCTCCTAATTTAAGTAACTTCTTAAATCTGAGATAATCCTGCAATTTAAGATTGGTAATATTCCCAACTGTATGTGTAATGCACTAGATTTTCAAACTGAAAAAAAACCCAAGGGGAAACTGAAAGACTGTTTCTTTCTGAATGTCATTTTACCTCGTGCTCTGAGAAGATTTGATGTTCTCATTATCTCGTGAATGGTGCTAATTTGCAGCATCTGCCTATGGTACAGCCAAAGATGGAAGCATTCCTGTTAAAAAAGCTTTAAACTGAAAAACCTCTTGGTGAGTACTGGTAAAGTAACCGACACACTGTATCCTGTCACAATAATTTATTAATTATCTTCCAGGTTTTTTTTTTTTTTTTTTCTGTATTGCAAGAAATTTGAAATACCCTTTGTAAAGCTAAAAGCAAGTTTCTGCTATTGGCCACTGATAAATAATATACCTCTGCTGGTGCAAGCTTTATATTATTGCTCTGCAATATTTATTCATATTTATTTATTAGACTGTTTAAAGAGGGTAAGAATGTCTGGTTACATTTTACAGTTTGGATGTTGTCTCTGATTTTGATTGAAGAACGTGTATTTCTAACAGCTGTGGACAGCAAAGCTGTGCATTGTAGAGTAGACAGCTTTATAGACTTGGTAAATAATTAGCAATAAAATATGAATTAAGATTTTAAACAATGTTCTCAGTGACCGTAACTTGAAGGGATACCCTTAAAACACAGCATTCAGGGCTTTAACATATAATTTGTCTTTCATCACAGTGGAAAGATATGGCAGAATCCTTAAATGTGTTCCAAAATAACCACCAGACTTTTCTTCCCTGTCATTTATAGGCTAAGCATACCTGATCTTCAGATGACATTTTTATTGAGATGGATTGCAGTGATTGATTTTTTAAACTAACTGTATTACTTAAGACAGACACAAAGTAGGAGAGCCAGAGCAGCAATAAATATTTTAATTTTCTCTGTTGAGATCTGCTGGTATTTCCAGTTTTGTGGAGAAAATTTCTGGGTTTTATCACTGCCTCATGTAGTCCTGTAGAAAAAGACAGTCTAGAAAATCTATCATAGTTTTCTGTGAGAGTCATAATGTTTTCAAGGTATTTCTATAAAGTTTGAAAGCAAAATTCTTAAAGCTTTGCACAGGAGGGAAATTCTGCAGAAATCTCCATATATATCAAAGATTGGTTTTTTCACCTCAGTTTTACAATTAAAAAGTCCACTCACATTAGTGTTGCTGTTGCAAATAAGCCCTGAGATTTCAGTTTACAGCAGATACCTGTTCAGCTATAAAACCAAATTCCAAGGGGTGCTTTCCCTTTAGCTCCAAAAATTTGCATTCTTGAGAGTATCAGAGTCCACAGAAGCTGAGGGCCATCAGAACTTTATGGACATACAAAATTATCTTTGCTAAAGAAACACTTTTCTGGATGCCCTCTGGTTGTTACACGTGCTCCACCCAAAACTGTCTGCTCTCGGGTGGAAAAACCTGTCGGGCTACTGTTACCCTGCCTGATATTAAGTACCTCACAAGATTAGATCCAAAAATAAACTGTGGAAGTGATTTAGAAAATCATAAACTCCTAAGTAACTTAAAGCAGTTCTTTGTGTATTGTGAGAGTAGAGAAGGGGGTTAAAAAAAAAAAAGAGAAGTTTTGTGCACTGTTCACAGGTCAATTTCATACAGTTGGCTTGTATTAGAAATGTATTTAAACACTGGTTTGGTTATGAGTTTTCTTGCTGCTCAGTCTTTTCTGTAACTTGGCTTACTAATTTATAATAGATTTGTTCATTTTTAAGTTCATGGCACTGTCATTTGGGGGTATAATGTGATGTGCTGGAATGTACTAAGTGTGTCTAAATGGGCTGGTTATGAGAAATTTTCTATTTGAAAGAATAAAATTCTGTTTCACTCTTTGAAGTCCCCAAATCATTTCCATAGAAATTTCTCTCCACTGACACCTGCAGCATAATAATGTGTGATGAGGAAAGATCTACAGGTAAGAAATTAAATCATCTTCTTAGATCATACACTGGTAAGTAATTCGCACCATCTTGCAGTGCACAGATCCCTTTTGTAGTTCAGAAATAACATCGCTCTGCAGTTAGGGGGCATCTTTGACAGAAGAGATTACAAACCCCATGAGACCAACAAGTTCCACACGTGCTTACGCAGGAATTCACCAGCTGGTTTCCTTAGGCTTGGCACACAAATTATAACAGCTCCTTGAAGACTCGAAGGAAAAGTGTTGACCAAATGGTGATCAAAACCTTAATTGTCAATTTTCAAATGCCACTAACTTTACCTCTGTCAGGTCACTGTGTTTTGTTGCTTTCTAACAGTGGGAGAATCTTACAGAGCAAGACTGTGCTGCCCAGAAGAGATAAGAGGATAAGCAAGACTGAGGCCACCACGACTGTCCCTGCTCAGTGACTCTGAACTGATTGATAGTTCCCTCCTCCTCGCAGGACAGATGGACAGCTGCTTCTCTTCAGAGGTCAAGGTAATTTTTGGCATCTCTGAACTCAGATTTTCATTTTACCGTCATGTCCTTTCCCTTCCATCTTGTGGACTTTTCTGGCCCAGGAGCAGGGTAGAAATGCCACCACAGGAATTTACTAAGGTTCTTCTAATCACAGTGTGCACACACCCTTCTTGGCCTCTCTTCAAAAGATCACAAGTCTAAAGAAACTCAGTTGGTGCTTAGAGAAATGGTTTAGTGGTGGATTTGGCAGTACGGGTCAATGGCTGGACTTGATCTTAAAGGTCTGTTCGAACTTAAACAATTCTGTGATTCTATAAAAAGTTCGGGAAAACAATTTTGTGAGCCACCATTTGAATCAAGACCAATCCATTTGCCTCCAAGGTAAAGGGACACCTCACTGATTTTTAGTGTACTTGACCAGGTTTTTCTGGGCACTGGAAACAAATTTAGAGGTCTTGTGCCTTGAAACTTCTGCTTTGTAGCCCAACGCATCTCTGATTTCAACTAAGATTTTCACATTAGTTTAGTAGTCTTTTTCCAGAAAGATAGACTGTTTTCTTTCTTGCTTGAGCAAGTAACAGGATGTGGCATAGCAGATTGGAGATTCTGTGTATCTCCTAAGACTTTGCTTCTGTTAAGATCTAGAGCCGTCCCTGCTGGTTTTTGCATGGACTGTACATTTTGGCATCGTTTAGCACAGTGGGTTTGCTGTGGTAGCATGAAAATATTATCCCTGCAGTTTTCATGGCAGCCACATGTCACGAACCTGGATCCTGGTAAATACTTCATGATGGGCAAGGTATTTGCTGGATTTCACCCAAATCTCTTTGCCTGATATTTATGAAAAAATTGTGGTTTCTTCTGTTGCTTCTAATGAACTATGAAGAGACCTGATGGCCCTGCATGCCAGTATTGTGCTTGCTGGAATGTTCATGTAACACACCTGTTCATAACTACAGGCCCAAATGAAGGGTACAAGTGAAGTTCAGTAAGGAAAAAAAAAATCACATATTGGGTTTTTTTCCTAAAACTGTCTCAAGAAGGACAGTTGTAAATGCAAGTAAAAAACTTGGCCCAGTTTCTATAAACAACTAATTGATGTAACAACGTGTTACCAGAAGTAGTGAGTACCAGGATGATGTTCCCCTTTTACCAAAAAGTTTTAAACCCACTTTCTTTCCTTTGAAGATTTTAAATTATTAATTTCTGTGGCTGTATACAACGTGTTATCTTTTGTCTTTCATGTATATTTTTCCTCATCACATCTTAGTCTATCTTTTTGCTCCTCAATGTAGCATAAAAACTCATTGTACTTTTAAAGAATCTGGTTGGAAATACTCTGTTACTTTTATAAAAATATGTTATTTTGTTATGTTATTTAAAGAGAATATTCTTATACCAACTAAGTTAGAGTAGAAAGCATAGCTGCGTTTTAAATCCAAGCATATGCATATGCCCAATCTTAATCTCACTTTGTGAGCTGGAAACAAATTTATCCCCAAGCGTGAGTTTTAGGTGATGCTGGCAATGAAAATTTGGAGCCCTTTTATCCCTGATACGATGCTTTCTGCTGTTAAAATGTGGCCCCATTGAGATGGTGTGGAAACACCTCCTTTGCTCAGCGGGCTCCTTTACTGTGCTGTTACCTATTACTCAGGGAGGGGTGGGCACGTTGAGCAATTCACCGCCAGAGCTGGCAGGCCAGCGCAAGGCTGACTGCAGGTACTTAGGAAAACAAAATGTCTAGACTTTGGTCTAGTTCTCCTCTTCCTGAAGTCAGCAGAGGGTGTTGCTGTGGGCAAGCACAGCAGTAGCAGTACGTTGATAAATTGCTTTTAAGAATTTCACTTCCGTTCTTTAAATGACCGAAAGGTCAAAAGGCTGGAGCAGAGCTACACCTAGGAGAAAAATGTTAGAGGAACACTCTAAGGCAAGTGAAGGATTTATTGCACAGTCTTAACCAGCTTGGCTGCTCTTTCTTACTAGCCTAGCCCGTGGATGGGATATTACATACGTTACCTCGTCTGTTATTTTGGGAAAGTAAACCTCTGCTCCTGAGCATTCTGAGTCTCATATTAAAAGAAATAAAAACCAGCTGTGCATGGACAGATGTGCAGGTGAATAAGAAATATTTGAAGGGTGGTGGGGAGGGGACTTAGCCACCTTTTATTGCCTGGAAAAAGTACATATGTGAGCAGGATACAATTAATTTGATGTAATGTTTGGCTCATCTGTCTGAACAAGACGCTGACAGGGAGCATGGTGAGAGCTCTCATGGTCTGCTCTGGATTTCTCTATGCCAGGTGCAGCAGGGCCAGCCTGAACAGCCGCCTGCTGACTGCTGTGTCCTGTGCTGGGATTGTGGAGCATGATCCTGGAAGTGTTCCATTGTCAAATATAAAGCAGAGCAAACCCCATCCCCATAGCTGCCGTAACTTAGACCTTGTGTGTATCTAGAAAGCCTTTTGTGATGAATGCAATATTAATTTAAGGCCATATGTTCGTATATATTCCTAGATAAAAAAGAAAAAAAAAAGGTAGCATATGTAATTCTAAATTTAAGATACAAGGGGAAAATGTTGTAACTATCCTCAAAGAGAAACATCACAACTGGAAAAACATTGCAATAATGTTATACACAATGAACTGCACATAAATCCAGAAAGAAATCCATTAAAAAAACCCAAATCAAAACAGTAAACTTAAGTCCGGCTGTTGCTTTAGCATCATTACTTAAAGCACACAGTATTTGAGTTTCCGGGTCTGATAAAGTTCATCTTAAACATATTGTTTCATTTAATTTTTCCCCCTTGTGATGTGAAACTGCCATAGTTCATGAGGCTATTAAATAAGTATTTATCATTAATTTACATATACTGAGTGTTGTAAAATAGGGAAGCTTCTGGGTCTTTTCAGCTTATTTTGTGAGGGACTTGGCAAATGCATGTTGAATTCTGACTACCCTGTACTGCACAGCCCAGTACCCGTTGCTCTTTGTGAGGTATCTGGCTTATTCCTTCTGTATTTACCACAAACATAGGGGTACAAAGGCAAGCACAGTTATGCCTCCCAAAATGCTCTCTCTGCTGCTGTGCCCACAAAATCCTATATTGACATCCATGTATAGTCATTTGGCTCCGAATGGAGATTTAGCTGAGTCACTGCTGTTTGTAAATGCCACAGATTTACAGGCATATTTAAAAAAGGGCTTGATGTGTGTATTTCTCCTTTTGAAACTGTTTTATTAGGCTCTTAAAAATTATGCAAAACTGCTCATCTCCTAATATATACGCTGTATAAGCAGCACTTCCATAAAAAGAGAGTAACGTGAAATTCAGGCTAAAATTTGTAGACGAGAGGCCTGAGACACAACTGGTGCTACAAACCAGAGAGCAAACATAAGGAGAGGATTGTGCTAAGGCTTAGGCTCATTCCTGCTTATAACTGATGGCAGGATGGATGAATAAAGTTTTTCTCCAGGGCACATATTAACTGCATGCAACAAATAGGCATTGATGTCTACCGCTCATCAGCTAACCAATGTTAGCGGCTTGTAAAAACACAACAATTATTAGCTGATTTAGATATATCCTCATGGTAATTTCATTTCACTTATTATGCCTAATGGATAGCTAGATATTTGCATGAAGTGTGTGTGGCTTTTTGCCTGAGTTGTTAATCAAGTGTTTAAGTGGTAAGTGAAAGTAGTGCATCCAGATGACATTAATGCTGTTCCAGTCCTGGATGCCTCCTGAACCAGTCACAGCAAATTATGTTTTAAACATACTTCCCCCTTAAGGTGCTCATCTGCAAATCAAACCAGCGTTGGTATAGGCAATCTATCGTGTTAAGTCGGTCACCTTTCCTTCCAAGGGCTTTTTATATTGGTCTGACTACAACAGTTTTATTTTGTTCTGTAGAAGTGGATCTGACGATGCCCACTGCTTCTCACCACAGACATAGCTGAAAACTGCAGGCAGAAGAGCTTTGCAAAATGTTATCAAGACTGAAATGTACGTAGTAAGCTTGAACTTTACCTTGCAGCAAACTACTTAGTGACACTTTATTACTTCATGAGTTCTTTTGTGTGTCCAGATCTGGGGGCCCCAACATAAGAGAGAGATGAACTTGTTGGAGTGCATCCAGAGGAAGCCACCAAGGTGCTCAGAGGGCTGCAGCACCTCTCCAGTGAGAACAGGCTGAGAAATCTGGTGTTGTTCAGCCTGGAGAACGCTCCAGGGAGACCTTCTAGCAGCCTTCCAGTACCTAAAGGAAGGTTACAGGAAAGCTGGAGAGGAACTTTTCGCAAGGGCAGGTAGTGACAGGACAAAGCGAAATAGCCTTAAGCTGAAGAAGTGTAGGTTTAGAAAACATATTAGGAAGAAATTCTTTATTTGGGAGGGTGGTGAGGAACAAGCTCTCCAGGGAAGCTCTGGACACTCCATCCCTGGAAGTGTTCAAGGTCAGGTTGGATGGGGCTTTGAACCAAGTCTAATTGAAGATGTCCTTGCCCATGGCAGTGTGTTGGAAATAAGTGATCTTTACGGTCCCTTCCAACCCTGACGATGATTCTATTTTTCTATCGGTGCTGAGCACAGGTAGATGTAGAAACATCTGCTGGCAGCTGCGACCCTCCTATCCTTCAGGTCCTTCACCTTGGAGTAGCTGTGGATGAACCGAGCCGCGTAAGCCCTGACACTGTGTCCAGGTCTACCTTTAACTTTCGGCACCCACATTACCTGGCACCCTCCTGCGTGGTCACCTACCTCGGGGCATTCACTCAGCCAGCCCCGCTTAATGCCCGGCTCCTCTGCAAGGGCGGAGGCTGGAGCGGGGGGCGAGGCTGCCCCGCGCCCCGGGGTGCAGCCGGGCCCCGCAGACGCGGAACGTGCCCCAGCCGGGAGCAGAGCGCGGCTCTCGCACCGCCCGGGGGCTACCGGGAGCCGTGCGAGGGGAGCGGGCCCTCCCCGGCGGGAGGGCGGGCGGGAGGAGGGAGGGAAGGAGCGGGAGAGCCGGGAGAGCGGAGCAGGAGCTGCCTCAAATGCTTGAAATAATTCCGCTTCCGTTCAGAGCCGGGAACAGCCTCCCACGGCACCGGGGCCTCGGACCCGTCTGCTCCGTCCCCCAGCGCTGGCGGCGGCCGGCCCAGCATGGCAACCTCCCCGCAGAAATCCCCTTCTTCCCCCAAATCCCCCACCCCGAAATCTCCCCCCTCCAGA
>VYZQ01012872.1:12450-23800 GCA_013400655.1 Mystacornis crossleyi | reverse complement strand
ATCCATCCATCCATCCATCCTGCCCTCTCCATCCATCACTCCTTGCCGCCTGCCTTGCAGCCTCCACAGCTGCCTCCTGGGGCTGCCCAAGAATGAGAGCCCGATTGTCACTTGTCCCACAAATGAGGCGGACAGCGAGGACTTGGTGAAAAGCCCCAGAGGCAGGCAGGGGCGGCAGAGGGCCATCCAGCCAGGCGCAGTCTCCCGAGGCTCACGCCGCGGTGATCCCAGCCCGGCAGGGCCGAGGCACAGCAGCCCATTACAGCTCAGCCCCGAGCTCCCCGCACGCACGGGTCTCCCAGCTGCCAGCCTGCCCCCAGCACTGCTCACTGGGACAGCCAGCAGCTCTGAGGGGTGCCAGGGAGTACAGCCCTTTCTGGGACGGGGAACTGTTGTAAGAAGTGGTCACTGCCCCTGAGCCGAGTCTCCCCTTCGGGAAGGGTGAAGGACAGATACGCAACGCCTAAAGCATTCCCCGGCCACAGCCACGCGTTCCCTCCGGGCTCTGTGGCACTGCTGGCAGCAGGAGGATGTAGGTGCAGAACTGGCATCAGAAGGAACAGTGCCCATGGCCGTCACAAGCTTTTATGGAGAAACACAGCAAGCTATTTCACGCTTACTTAAATTAACACCAGTGTGCTAAAGATCTGAGTGCTGCTCTGAGCCTCTCATACTTTCCATGATCATTTTCATTGTCTTTGCTTTCAATCCCTCAGTTTCGGGTCAAATATGCCAGATTCAAGTTCCTTATTGCAGCTGATTTATCCACATGATAAAGTGGAACAGAATTTGACAGGTTAAGGTGTATGGAGTTTTTCTGCTGCTGTTGTGCATAAGGAAATATTCAAAACATTCAGAGGCCTGTGATTCCCACTCAGAACAGAGCCAGATGTATTTTAATTATAGAAAACCTTTGCTGAGCCAACTTCGTGGTACATTCACAACCATTCTTCACTTGTTGGACTCTCTAAAATGAACACGTAGGTTACTCGAGGTATGCATAAAATGTGTTTACTCCTGGAAAATGAATAGATCTGGGAGTCACTTTAGTATGTTAGGCAGGATTCTATATATGATGAAATTTGCTCTCATTTCTTATTCCAGGTAGGATTTCACTTGAGTAAGAACCATAGGGCAGAACCAAGTATTTGTCTGTTGATTGTCACTCTTTTTCTACTGATTTTTGTTTCTGCCTTTTCAGAAGAACACCCTGGAGACCTGGCATTGTTCTTTAACTGAAATATTTTGATGAAAAATCTGGGTTTTTTCCAGGAAATGAGCATTTCAGTGAGGAATATCTGTTTTCAATAACAGGGTTTCTCTAAAAAGAGAAACAGAACAACACAAACCAAAAACAAAAACCAGAGCACGAAGCATTCTTTAGTTGTTTTAGTAAATGACTATAAATTAGTACCCATCTGAAAAACTTTGTTTAAAGATTTCAAATCGCCTCAAAGAAAAACACTTGCAAAAAAAAAAGACAGACACACAAATAGTTTCCTATTGCAAGTAGGTTTAAGACTTTCAAATGTAAGGCTGCAGGCCCAACAAACACACACCAAGTCTGTATATTGGTATGAAACACTGAAGAAAAACCCTGCTCAGTCCTTCAGTTTCAACTTCCCAACTGCACAACTGAAAACAGGCTTTTCATGGTCCAGCTTTGCTTCCAGAAACCTGCAGATGTGTATACCTGGAGCCCACTGGAAGGCCTTAGCTACCTAGGAGAATGAGTATGAGCAGCATAAACCAGGTGGGAACTCCTACCTCTACCTGAGAAAAGAAACTGGCTCAGAAGATTTTAGGGAAGGACAATTTATTCTCTATGGGACCATTTAAGTTCTTTTGTTTGCTGCCCCACTGATAGAAACAAGAACTATTCCAGCAGATGTCACCTGAGAGAGTGTTCCTAAGATTTGGACGCGTGTTCCAGGTGTTGGACTGTGGCCACTGACCTATTCCATGAGCACCAGGAGGGAGCCCTCAAAATACCCTTCATCTAGAGAGTGCATCAGGCTGGAAGGAAGAAATGCCTTCAGTCAATAAAGGCTCTATTCTGTAATGGCAGCACATCGAGCTATTTATCTTAAATACAGATATATTAAGTCACATTTTTATTTATGTTACAATCTTACCTAAAGACCACGAGGCACTGTTCCACCTGTACAATACAGCTTTTAAAACAAAACCCCGGTTCACTCTAGAGTGTCTGTGAGAACTGACTCTAGAACTGCCTCTCTGTGGCAATGTGTGCAGATTCAGACCTCGTTTATCCAGAGGGGCAGCTTCCTTCCAGCACTGCATAATTCAGAGTATGTAGCTATTTAGAAACAGACCTCAGAGATCAACCCCCGCGGGAGCTGCCCCTCTCTGAGGGTGAGGGCCCCTCTCTGGGGGTGAGGGCCCGCTGCTGCCGGCACAGGCGGACACAGGCAGTGCATTTCCAGAGCCCGTCTTCCCTCTCACCCGCAGTTCAGGTACACACGGCAGCTGAGCTGATCACCGACAGTCACTCCCTCTTACCCTTTGAGTTATGCTTCTTTTTGGATCCTTTCTGCAGGCCGTTTCTCTTTTCTCTTAAATAATTTATGTTTTTCCTCTTTTTATCGAAAATAAGCCTTCATGTTTCTCTGGCTTTACTAATTAATTTAAAAGTCATCATGAGCTAAACTCCAAACTCAAAAGCAACCTAACTTCACTCCAACAAAAGTTTAAAAGCAAAACATCTCTAGTATTTAAGTCAATTAAGACAACCAGTGAGAAAAACGGTCTTTTTGTTTTCCCATTTGGTGTTTCATGAAAACACTGTGGACTGTAATCCCATTGCATGGTGGAACACAAATCCCCACTTAGGCTGAAAAGGCAACAGAGTGAGATGTAACTTAAATGGCAACAAATTTTACATCGTTTATGTACTAGTTACACCAATTAATTATGCATAAACTAATGATATAAAAGTCAGTAAGAGCTGAGTTTCTATTTTACAAGCTGTGATCCTATCAGTTAGCTCAATGTTATGAGATCCATTTGCATGCTGAACTGTTTGCAGGAAAGGGAAGGAAAAGATAAGGAAGAAAATACGGAAAGAAGCTTAAAGGAGAGGAAAACAGAGGTGTGATGTAAGACCCGTAAGGAATACAGCACTGTTATAATAACACAAAATTAAGACAGAATGTGAATTAGGATCAGTTTACTGCACGTTGGATCACTCAAATGAAGGACAGAAATAATATCCCTCTGGCAGACGTGACTCAAGTCTCTACTGTTACAACATGAAAATCAGAAAGCTATACTGATTTATTTTAGCTGAGAATGTTGCCCATGGACTTTACTTTAGCCCACTTCATGGATCCCTTTTCCTACCACAGCAGCAGTGATGTTTATCAGGTCATGCCGAAATAACCCAGACTAAATGACAGTTTTACTTTTCTTTCAATCTCCTTCTAAATGTAATTTCCCCATTAATGTTATGAAAAACAGTTTGATTTTCAAAACATGCCCCTCAGCACTTTTTCCCATTGGCACTTATTTTATTTACCTGAATCCCCTAAGGCTGATCCTTTCCTACAGATGGACCTAATTAATCTTTCCAACAGTGCCTCTAAGACAAAAGAAAGGAATATATGTACAGATGGGACCAGGGCACTCCATCATCTATACAAATAAGTGACCAGTAATGTGACCAGAACTATCCCCTTGAGGTTATTGACTGACCACTGGAAAGTCACACAAGGCTCAGTGCAAACAGCAGATTTTATTTACTAAGGTGGTACCCTTGGAACAAAAAAACCAAAAAAAAACAACAACCAAAAAAAAGATTGGTTTAAGGGAGAATATAATAAATTATTTCTGACATGAACAAATTATACAACTGGAAGGTAATTTGCCATAGTAAATTTATCTGCCAAATTAATTTACAATGGGCCTCTAGCATGACAATAGGTGAAATGCAATATGAATGTATGCAACATCAGTAGCATTTCTACAGTGTTGCACTGTATCTCCTACTTCACTCTCATTAAGTTGGAAGGATACTGACTATTCCAAGCTGAAATACTAGAGGGATTTCCAATGCCAAGTTATCCTTTTGGTTCCTGAGACCTAATAGCAAAGTAAATGAATTCTTGCACTGTTAGAGGCAAACAGTGAAGTGTTTGCCAGTTTTATGTTCATTAAGAAAAATAAATATGATCACCTTAATTCCTTCCCTGTAATATTCCCTTTCATGGGGAACTAACTGATCTGTGTTCTCTTCCACAATCAGGCTTTAAGCTGGCCACCTGCTCTATCTTCTGATCTGCTACAAGGATACAATAAGACTGAGAATTGTTTCCTTAGCCACAGTAAAATTTGCTTCTCCGACTCTGAAAACAAAGTGAGTTTGACTGTCTTTTCACTTGGGCATTAACTCTGCAGACTGCTGAGCAATTTGATCCTGATCCAGCGATGCGCAGTAGCAATGTTAGGAACACAATCACCAGGAGCTGTGCTTTCGAGGGGCTCCTGGGTGTGTTTTCCTGGGCCAGTACCAGAATAAAGCCACAAATATCAGGAAAGAGGAAAATCAAGATCACTGAGTCTCAGACTAATGTGCTGTCTGTAATATAAATTGGTTTAGAACACTGTTTAGGAAAAGGACTCACAACTGTTAAATTATTTTGTAGAAGGGCCATATTGAATAATCAACATCCAATACAGATTTTTTTGTAGGTGAACCTTTTAACGTACATTTGTGCATTTGCAACGTAACAAATTCGAGCACTGACTGAGAGTGTGAGGAACATAAGTGACATTACCTTCTGTCCAAACTGCCCAGCCATCACCAGCTGCCTTGAACAGTTCCTGCCTCCTAAAAGTCAGATTCTGCCTGTGGCTTGGCAGCTGAAAGGGAGTCATCAATTCCCAAACCCCTCTGGTTCACACAAAGCAACGTGGCAGAAACTAACAGCTTAGAAGCAACATTAACAATCTGCCAATTTTAAAACACAGTATTGTATGAACAGGAAGAAAAAAAAATCTATTCACATCATTAAATAGAGCTTTCTGTTTTATTGGGCAAAACAATGTACTTCAGAAAGAAAAAACTGAACAAGGATTTATTGATTTCAGAATCCATGGCCCGGGGTGAAAGTCATCCTCTGTGAAGAGCATTACACATGTTTTAATGGATTTTTCTGTGGAACTCTTAGTCAAAGATGGATCTCTGAAAGAAGAAGGTCCAGGAAAGTCCCAAGAGGTTTTTGACAAACTAGCAAATAAGATATTAGCCTCCTTTATTTTTTCCCCAGCTTTCCTTTCCTTTAGCTGAAGGAAGCTATTCAGATTGATTTGATTAATTTTGGGGTGCTTCCCTTCAGCACAATACCTTCGCTTCAGACAAGATAATGAACATCTCTTCAAGCAGTCGAGTTACTGCACTTGCTCACAGGCAGCCTAAGACAAGGACTAAGCCAGGACAGTAGAGGACCCAAGGCAGGCTCTGAGACTGGGACACACTGGTCTACATAAACCTCTAGGAAGTAAAATCAAGCCAGCTCCAAGCCAAAGAGTCTTTCACAGGTATGTCCAACAGTCAGGAACAAAGTTCCTGTTCCCCTTTCAGAGACTTCTAAGGAAATACCTCATAGGATGTATTTATTAGATGTCTCCAAATGTGCACTTCAGTCAGGCAAAGGATAGAGATGTTGATAAAGCAGCTCTTAAAACCCCAGCCTTTCCTTTGTTCTATGTCTGGTAGCTTCCCCAGGTGGTCACTACAAAAACCTGACCGATGCTGGAAAAGTGAGACCAGTGCTCTGGGTGTCACAGCCTTGCTTTGCTGCTTCAGGCTGTGACATTGCTGAAGTTTGGTTGTTAAACTGGAAACGCTCCCTATAATCACT
This sequence comes from Mystacornis crossleyi, assembly GCA_013400655.1. NCBI lineage: Eukaryota > Metazoa > Chordata > Aves > Passeriformes > Timaliidae > Mystacornis > Mystacornis crossleyi. Next base: position 17,918 of record VYZQ01012872.1, on the reverse strand, counting down.
AACGCAGAAAAGTTGTTTCACTTTCATTAAGGGGTTACCACGATATTTGAAACCAGGGATCTTCACAGAGGCTTTCAGGAACGCAGCAATTCCCCTTTTCTTGAACAAAAGGCATTAATAAAGCTGTGGCTGTCAATAGAAAAGTCATCAAACTGTGGCAGCTCTCGGAAGACAATGCAGGTCTATTAAGATTGACTTACTCAGGCAGATGGACCGAGCCGATGTGTGGTCATTAGAGATTCTTAAAGGATCTTCGTCTCCAGGGATAGAGGACCGTGGTATTTTTTCCAAATGTCCAGAAGAAGAATGAGTGAATTCAAAGGAATATATTCTCATTTAGGTCTGGACTGAACTCCCAACAGGGCCATGTCCTGAAGCTATAGAGCCCATGCCATTTGCACAACCGCAGGTTTTACTCTGGTGCCCTGACCTTTGTGTATGTGCTAAATTCAAAAGCTTTCCACTACATCTGGCAGACAAAAAGAAGATGAAGAAACTTCATTTTCCCTTTCCTAACTAAACAGAGTATTTAGCATTCCACATAAATTAGAACCAGGAAATAGGGATCTTATCCGTTAATTAAATTTAAAATTCCAAATGTCTTTGAAAGGTTTTTCATCAGCCTGTTTTGAAGCAATAATAAGTATAAGCATTTGAGCTAGTTCTTACCAATATAAACAGCTATAACTGTACTAGTTCCAAGCAAGACACGACAATTTATAATATGAGATGAGGTCTAGAAATATGTAAGCCATAGGTGTTCTGACTCCTATCAATTCTTCTCCCAGCTTTGCTTTGTCCTGCTAAACTCTGCTCAGAAAATGACCTCGAGTACAACTGCTCCTTCTATTGTTAACCCTCTGACCTTCTAAACTAACATCCTTTGCTCTTTCCAATTCAGAAAGTTTCTGGGGCTTATTAACTGAACAGGCCAAGTGACCGTTCCCAACAGAAACCAGAGTCCCTGACAAGGAGGTCATTGTTTTCCAGGCTTCCTCCCTAGTACTAGATCTGCAGATTTCAGACTGAAAAGGAATAATGCAGACATTCTTTGTCTAAACATTATCTGGAAAGCATCAAGATAACTCAAGCCACTTCCTCGCCAATTAAGATTAGAGGGGTCATCTCTAGGGACCTAAGTGATATTGGGCACAGTTTTCAAACTTGGATGATGAAATTTGTAGCAAACTGTATCATAAAGCATCTAAATAAAAGAACCTCAGTCTTCAGAATTAATAATAATTTGAACTAATGTCAGTCAAAAGAGAGGGTACTCAGCACCCCTGTGAACTGAATATTTTTACTTATGTCCCTCACTATATACTTAGATGAATAGCTGAAAGCAATCAAATTTGGAAAGTGTGAACAAATTTCTCAAAAGAAGATGCTGTCATTAGGCTTCTAAGTTCAGATCTGTGTAAGATCTATGAGATCCTTGTATAATCCATCCTGGAAAACCAGGAATTCTGGCCTAGATACAGGGGTGTACTCCTATGGGCTCCAGTCCCTTAGGAACAGCAGACCAGGTTCATGCAACCCATTAGTACAGATAAGTCATTTTCTACAGCATTTGTCTCACTTTTCCCAAGCGCCCCTCCCTCACAAGAGGCCACTAAAAAGCTAAGAATCTAGGAAATCACTTCTCGACGCTTTAAAATATCTTCGAACCTCTCTTGTTTTAAAGGTGGTGGCAGTACTGGTGCCCTCAGGCTGCGGTTTCTCCCCGCAGCACCACCTAGTGCAGAGCACGCTCCCTGTCCCCGCGCCCACGAGTTCCTCCATCTGGATCCCAGATGCACTCAGCCTTGAGCACTTCCCTGTGAGCATCTTCCATCCATAATGTTCACAGGAAAAACATGCGAGAAGGACAGGATGTTATGTCAAGTAATTTCGAGACATCAGCTCGCAAAGCAAGGCTAGGTGAAATACTACAGCCGAATTTCAGGAGGGTATTTTTGGAAAAGCTGACAAATGGAAGGTTCATTACATAGGTACACTGTTAAAGGGGAATTGCTGAACTTTACACTTGGTTGTGCTGATGCAATCCCTACTTTTCAGAAGAGCTGGCAGAAAAAGGGACCACAGTGAAGCAGCAGGGACATTAAAATTTTTATTTTAACATAATACTGGTTTATTTTGCGAAGAACAGCAACATCTTTCCATGCCAGAAATCTAACAGCAATACCAAACCACAAATTTTTAGAGCAAAAAGTTAAACGCTTCCTTTGTACCATTAATTATTGTGGGTCACTGAATAAAGAGCACTCTCCTCATCTGAACTCAATTTCTGCCACCAGATTGTCAGATGGCTATGGCTTTCCAGCCATACAAGAGATTTTCCCTTTAGAAAAGACAAAAAGAAAGGCATTGTTTTGTATCACATTTAGAGTGTTTGTGACTGGGCAGATAGTTTACAAAAGCACAAATGTCATTACATGCACATTTTAAGAGCAATAGTCTATGACTAAAAAAAAAAATTAATACTCCCATGTAAACAGTCAGACCTAAACCATAAAAGGGCCGATGACCACAGACAACACTCATCTTTTTCAGCTATGCACTGCTTTCTAATATAGCATTAAAAAGGCTCTCCCAAGATTAAAGTCCCCATTATGTCATATGCTATAGATGTAATTCTGTCTACATTTTCCCATTCATAAATAACAGTGAATGCTATTTTCTTGGTAGAAACAAATCAGTGTCCATATCTGGGACCCAGGCTTTTAAATCTTTGCTAAAATGAAGGCTACAAGCCTAAGCAGAATCTCTGAAGAGAAATGGAGCCCATATGTCACAACTTCAGATTATCACAGCTGGAAATGAAGAAATTGTGGTACATTGATTAATTTTGATTTTGCTTAATGAGTTATGACAGAAAGCCACTAAGATGAATGCATCTTCCTTTCTGGAACAGGAGGGGTTCTGCTCATAATACCACTGGCTTTGAATGGGGTCTCTCTAATGTTTTTTTGGATTTGTTTCTGAAATTCCACGATCTACTGCCAGTAATGAAAAGACAGACTAACCAGCTTGAAGAGTAATGGAGGCTACTTTTGTGAACAAAGAGATGTTCCAGTATCAGAAGCAAGCTTACTGGGAGGGCTGTCTGTGATCTAAAACAGCAGGAAAAGTGAATAATACCAAGGCAATTAAAGTGTATTCAAGAGCTTGTTGTGCTCCAGGAATCTGAACTCACTGTTTCGTAAGGACTTGCTCCACTACAGATTTCAGTGGACGGTGGCACAGGTGGGGCACAGGTGGGGCACAGGTGGGGCACAGGTGGGGCACAGGTGGGGCACAGGTGGCAGGATGCCTCAGCAGCCTATGGGATACTGAACAGCTCTGCTTCCGAGTGCCACATACACAGGGAGCTGCAGCTGCAAAGCAACAAACTGAGGAGTGGAAGCCTTGATCAGTGGAGGGAACGAAGAACTGGAGAGGATTCAGCACCTTGTTTCAGTCACAATGGACTCACACTCTCCAGACAAGACACAGAAGGACAGATTGTGCCAGCAGCCACGATTCTCTTTCTCCACTGTTGCACATGTGACAGGTTTGCTGGTCTCCTCCAAACAAACCTCCCCGCGAAAGAACAACACCTTGCTGCTAATGATTTTGAGATGTCCCAGGTCTAGAAGCAATATTTGCCTTTGGGATGTGGGCTAAGCATCACGGACTTAATGAAACACTTAACTCATTAGAACAACTATAGAAATGAAAAAAAAAAAAGGTAACCATCCCTTTGAAGGTAAACAGCATATAAACTCCTGACTTTCTGCTGTTAAATAGGATTTTCATTCTGATGATTTATTTCTTGCTTCAGAAAGACACTGAAGACACTGCCTGTAGCTGTGATTAGACAGAATATACTTTCACAACGATCTCTAATGCGCTTCCCGTGTTTTTTAGACTAATGACTGTGACAGTGTAGTTTGCTGCTGGCTAAAGGTTTCAAATTCTGTTTTATCTGACAGTTGTAAAGGCTTGGTTGTACCATACTCACACGCAGTGAGGGGTATGACACTGACTATATGTAGCGTGCCCCACCACGAGTCACTTTGGGTAGGAAGAAAGCCCACAAATACAGGTAATGTATTTACATGACATATTTACTCTCCTGCATCTGGCGTGACCTCTGTCCCCAGTTCAGCTGGCACAGTTCTCACATGGAGTCACTGACCTTGGGAAAGGGTAGGCAAAGCACAGGTGAAGCATTTCACCAGCCCTATTGTATGATCCTGATGAGGGAACCAGTCTGTACAGTCAGCTCCAAAATGTCGTTCCTTCCTGTGGATGCTGTGACATTAATTATATATGACAAGAAAAGTAGGTGGGCCACCATGTTAAACACAAAACAGACTCACAATAACAATAAAAAGTGAGACGAGAGCAGGAAGGGTGAGTGATACACTGAAAAGACAAACTGACAGCTGGCTACCTATGTGGGATTCGAATTGAAGTTGTACCCAATCTATGCCTCCTGAAACAAGAATTAAAAGGCCTCAGTACCTTGCAGGATCTGTAAAACTTGATTTAAAAAAAAATTTTTTTTTTGGGCACAGATCTTAGCTCATCACAATAAACCCACCAGTAAACTGGAAAAAAATCTACAACACGGTGTCCTGATTCTAAACATGTACCAAAAATGGAATGTAAATAGTATGTAAGGCCAGCTAGAGCTCATATAGCACTAATTAAGTGCATGCCAGTCCCACCTATTATATCTAGCAGCCTGTTTACTGCTGCTTGTCACAGCCCAGCAGCAGCTCATCAGCAACCCTGGCTTCAGAATAGATTAAAACCTTTCATTTCCTGGCCTTGGGCACTGACAGCCAGAGAAAAGAGAAGGTCATTTACTCATGATACCACTGCTTGTTTTGGAGTAGCTGTGCTGGACTGACTCTTTGTGATCTATAGACACCATGAGTGTCAGAGTGGATGAGAATATCGGGAGAGCACCGTGTGCATGTGTAGAAAGATGATGGGAGTATCAGAGACATTTGCTGCACAAAGCCATCAGGCGTACAAGCCAACACATTGAAACAGTTTTTAAGTTCTTGGCATCTCCCCCAGGCTAATTGTTTCACTTGTGGGACAAAAAGAAATAATTGATATTTGGAATCTTATCAGAAGATTATGAAGAAAAATCACGTCCCTTAGTCTGCAGCTTAAAAGAATGGTACTGTAGGAATCTAATGCTTTATTACTACCTATTTGAATACTATGTTTACATAAAACTGGTACAATTTAGCGGTGCCACAAACTAAGAAAACAAATCATGTCTGCCTGTGATTTTATTGCAAATTCCTGTAAATGCAAAGAATTGGAGAGAAAACATTATTCTGATATTCTTTTCAACTTGTTTACTCTGTGAAAAGTAGGCTCCAGTAAATTCTGGTGTTTTGCTCAAATCCTCTCTGGAGCCAGCTCTGCCCTGTAGGATTAATTTCAGTTTGGAGATAGAAGGG
>VYZQ01012872.1:0-12399 GCA_013400655.1 Mystacornis crossleyi | reverse complement strand
TCTTTACCAAATAAACAGTACAGAGAAAAGCATTTAAAAAAAATAAGAGAAGCGGTAACAAAACCAGAGACTTGCAGGAGGACTCCCTGCAGCATCTACTCCAGTTTTAAATCACTGCTTTAAATTGATTTGGTTTTCTGCCAGCTATATCTCATCAGGGTGCCTATTTTCAGCAATAGCATGAAAGCAAACTCACACTTTTAAGTGAGATGCCAGAGTTGGATTTCGTAAGGAGAAAAAACTGGAAATTAAATTTTAAAACTCCTTGTTATATCCCCATCTTCACATGAAAGTACGGTGTCAGAATAAGCCTCTGGGTCAGGCAAAAATAGAAAATAAAGATGAGACTACTGCACTTCACACTTGTAGAGGAACCCCTGTGGCATAAGCTCTGCATGAGGGATGTGGCAGAAACACAGACTTTCACTGCAGATGCTAATATGATCTGCTGCTTTAGGAAATCATTATTTCCCTACCACTTGGATCAGTTCTCCAAAGATTAACTCATACCAGAATGGATATCCCTGTACTGATGCCTAAGAACTTCATCTGACAAAAACCCAAATTTCTGTCTTTCACATACATACACTTTTGTAAACAGCACCTCCTCACCGTTTCCCCCTAATACACAGAACAGTGCAAGATGGAATAATAAAACTTTATCGATGGGGCTGATTTATATCCCTCACTGGAGGTATTAAAAAGCCATCTGAACGCAGTCCTGTACAATATTCTCTAGGATGACCCAGCTTGAGCAGGGAAGTTGGAGCAGATAACCCACAGTAGTGCCCTCCAGCCCCAGTTATTCTGTGATCTGGTGATTGCACTGTTACACAGGCTTTTAGGAAAAGACACTGTTTTATCTGGAACATTATGAAAATTCAGCTATTTGCTATCGCTTCCATTAAATCCATGTCACATTCATTCACAAAGAGTATTTTCCAAAAAGCTTAGAAAGGCACTTTGATATGAATGCACTCATAATGCAATTGAAAACTGAGGAATCTACTCAAAGGGAAAAGATAAGGAAAAGCAGAAAAGTACTTATTTGTGTCACTTTCAGAGTTTTAGATATATTTTTTTACATCAGAGTCTACATAAAACATTGGTTTTTACCCTACAAAATTTAAAAACCAAACTATATTAATCTGCAAGTTTTTTGTTATTATCCACTCCAAAGCAGTCAGTGCTAACTTTCTGATAAAGCTAACACACACAGAAAAAGGCCTGGACACACTACACAAACAGACAAACCAGAGAAGTGTTATTCTTCATCATGGCAAGGAATCTCAACTGCTGTTCTAGGAAAGTCTCAATCTTGGGCCTGAAAGGAGCTGTTTCGTTCATTGAAACTGTTAAATCCCATCATCTCTCTGTGACTCCACAATTCTCTGTGGCCACAAGAGCTATTTCTTGTTTATTTAATGATATTTAATTAAGTCTCCATTAATGCTCATTTTAAAACAGTTTCATCATTACCAAGAATGACAGCTATTAACCACAAAGAGGGTAGCCCTGGGCACTGGAAGATCAAAGAGTAATAAATCAGCTTATTGGTTGAGCAAGGCACTTTTAAATCTGTCTATAACTGTCTTTGAAAACTTTCTAAACTTGCTAATGGTGCAGTACTATAGTTCTGATTTCATTTGAGTTTATTTAATTATGCTAATTATTCACAGTTTTCTTACCCTGGTTGTTACAAACCATGAGCTGATGGATGTTACAACAGTTGGGGCATTCATGCACAGGCATCTCTTTACTCCATTTCTAACGCATGCTAACATGAGGATACATCTGTTCTTGTTACTTGACTGTTTCAAAGGATACTGATTTTGACATCGATCCAATTATTTCATCTGGAGATTATTTATTATATAATAATAATTCAGAACAGATCTTCCGAGCCTACAGACTCAGGCTGGGCTGTCTTCACTCTCTCAAGTGTGCCTAGTGAAACCAAAGAGGCTGCTCCAGGAGTAAAACACTGCTGCATGTGAAAAAGGGAAGCAGACTGCAGCCCATTGTTACAAGATTATTGCAGAACCCATTGTTCTGAGTGCCAGATGATAAAAGGGCCAGCATTTGTAGCTAGGAATAATCTTGAAAGTGAAGACAAGCAGCTTATGCTTAGCAAGATATAGTTACAAAAACAAGTGAGTCTGTGAAGATGAGTCACAATTGTGATAGCAGAATTGTAAATAGAACAATCCAAATCATCAAGACAAAGAAAAGAATATTACAGCAGCAGAGACCCCAGTCCCAGGGAGGAAGTTTAGCCCTATGGCTGTCATCATCATAGAGATTTTACGAGGAAGAACTCTGAAGGCTTTAGAGATGGGAAGATAAAAACACAGGAAAGAGGCAAGTCAGGAGTGAAGTCCAAGTCTGAGAAACAGACCTGAGAAATACTCTGAATTATTATGTTTTCCTCAGTGACTGGGGAAGACGTAGGGGAGATAATGAGCTCTTTTTGGCTAGCTTGAACTTCAGCTGGTTGTGAGGCCTTAATGAAAATAGGCAGAAACAAGTACAGTGATTCCAATTGAAATTATATGGGAAAATTACATTACTCAGAGATGTGTAAAAGAAGAGATTTACTTCAACAAATATGCTTTGATAATTACAAGCTGTCACTAATTTTACACACATTTTACAAGGTCACTTCTACCTACAAATACAATTGGACAACAAGAGCTACACACAGGATATATTTCCTTTGAAATCACGGGGAATCAGAAATATCAAGGGGACACTCACCTTTACAGAGATCTCCAGAAGAAACCTGCAGTCACCTGCTAGAGTGGGGCCCATGGATTCTTTCTGAATCCTCAAGTTTGTTCTTCCTTCTCTTTTTCAGATATAAGTTTAGAGTTCTCTTTTCTGCAATGCTTATTGTCTTGTGGTGCAGACTTTATTTACACTCCACACGAATCCTTTATCATGTACAGGCCTCACGTAGGATACAAAGGGACGCCAGTTCCACATTCCTGGGCCTCTCATATCAGTGTTTTTAATTATAATAATTTTGCAAGAAAATATACACCTAAACCACAAGGACTGTGCCTACAGCAATAATTTTTCTGAGCATGTGTGTTCGCCTTGAACGCACTGCAATGACGGGATAAAACAGGTCTGATCAGAATTCATACATGGTGTATGTTTGAGAACACAGGTCGTGGAGATTGGTTTCATCAGAGATTAAAACAAAAAACAAAAAAGGAAAGGTTATAGCTGTTCATGCGAGGAGTTTGCCATGATATAAAAAAAAATTTGTTGTCTTGATTGGACCACATTAGGGCAGAACTCTCTAGGAAACACTGGGATTTCTCACCTTTTGTAAGTAGTTACCTGAAAGAGTAGAAGGGGACGAAGGAAACTCTGGAAAAGGAGTAAACGTTCCCCAGCACCACGTGTGCAGCACCATCAGTTCATGGAGAGCAAGAAGCAGCAATATCCTGGGTAGCAGAGAGCATCCCCTCTGCTGTTCCCTCCAGCCTTCCTCTCCACCACAAAATGTGGTGAAGTTCTGGCTCCCTGGAGCCCAGTATCTGCCCATACTGCCCAGTTTGTCTCCTCTTGCCTCAGCAAAGAGGTTTACACGGCTCACAGTAGCTGGATTTCACCACAGAGAAGCAGGTAAAGAAAGAAGCAGTAAACGGGCGTGTTTCCTTTCTTCTTGCACAGGGTTGCAGTCTGAGAAAGTTCAGATCAGCCTGACAGGATGGGCATTTCCACACTAACTCGCCGTGTATCTCAGATTTCCCTGATTGTTTTCCCCTTTGCTTATGGACTGCCTCCCACATCTGTTTTACCAGTTGAAACAGAGTCCAATTAGGTTTTCAGCAGTTTGCTGAAAAGTCCGTCAATGAAGAGTCTGGAAGGACTTGAGACTCTGTTTTCCAGTAGATTAAATTCCTTCAAGGGCAGAGCCTTCCTTTGCTGCCTCACACCTCCCTCTTGAAAACACTGAAACATTTGGGGAACTGTCACATTGGATTTTGTTTCCATACTCTAATGCAAGGAGACCGGAAAGTGACCCAATTCATACAAAAAGAAAAAAAAACCCAACAGACCAGCAATAACAAAACGAATTTGTGCAGACAGCAATGCAGACATGGCAAAACAAAGGAGATTGTGTTTACTTAGCAAGCTGATATTTTCTTGAAGGAGCTAGACAATGTAATTCCTCACAGGCAAGCTCACTTTGTTAAAAACTGAATTTCATCCACTTGCATTTGGCAGAAATCTAGCTCTCAAATTCAAGATGATCATTACTCAAGGCAATCAAAAACCCTTTTGCTTTTAGTCAGTCTCTCTAAGGTAAATCTGTCCACCCATGACGTACAGTCTGCATGTCTTTAAATCAGCACCTTACCAGCAGTTACTCTAACATATTTCTATTACCACACGTAATAAACCCAAGAACTCCCCACCTCTGGCAAAGAGGCCGTTCTTGCTGTGATTTGCACAGAAGAGGAGGTGAACACACAATGCAACATGGCCACAGCTGCCATCGCACTGGGGATGAACAGGCAGCCAGGTTTACCACTCCTCCACACACCCAGGCTCAGGAGGATGAGTAGATCCTAGCTGTGCAGGGCTTAGGGCTCCAAAGGGTATCAGATTCCAGCTCACGTTACTGAGTGTCCTTTCGCTTTTGTGCATTCCTCTCCCAGAAGAGGCCTTTTCCTGGGCCTCGCTCGGTTTCTCAGAAGACAAAACCTGGCAGGAAGCAGCATATGGAAACAAGAGACGACTGGTCCTTCATACTTACACTAGAAATCTGTCATTTGTTTTTCCTTCACATTGTAAATTATTCCAATTCTAAACACGTGCTGGAAAAGCTGCTTTTCAAAATCTAAAACTGCTGCAAAGGATCATGCGCCAATATTTAGACCACCGGCTGTGAAGCTGAAGTTCCCATTTTCTCTTCAGATGTTTGATAGAGCACCTTTTATATCGAAAAGTGACTCTTCTCAGAGAGGGCCCCATAGCCCACACATATTTTATCAAAATGTATGGAGACTCTAATAGGAGCAATCCCATCTCAGGAACTGACAAGTCTGACCTAGGCAAAACATCAGTCTAAAATACCTCCTTAAAACTGATTCTTTGTGATTTGGGCAACAGTCTTCACTGAGAGAATCCTCACTGAGGAGATGGGAGAAGGCTTTTATTACCTTCGTCTCCTGTTATTAAGACTGACAACCAACAAAATACTTAAGCATCATGATTCCCAATACGTGTATTACAATGTTAAAACACTTAGTGTGTGCTTAAATACCATGCTGGATCAGGACTTGAGCACACTTGTGTGTACCCAGTTCAGCAGTGCAAAAGAGCCAGACAAACCCCTCCACTTTCTGAGCACTCTCATAAAATCCCTGGTTATAATGTCAGTCCAGACAGGACTACTGCTGTCCCTTCTCTTATCCAATACTGATCTACTGGGCCAAAACTGGTTCTCTGCTTTCTAAGACTGTGTTTGTGCTGTCTGTTTGCACCAGACTAGTGAATGCTGTGCTGGCCAACACTGACGTATTTTTACTACTGCCTTGCTTGGTGTCCAAATCCCTATGATACAGCTTTTGCTGTTAAACTGCTGGTTAGGGACTGGCACCACTCCCACACACTCCGTCTGTGATCACTGCATGTCACAGGAGCATCCAGCGGTGGCGCTCAAATTGAAAATATCCCAGTTACTTTTATGATGACTGTAGCACTCCAAACAAAAACCTGCTAAATCTCTGCCATTAAACAACGTACTAACTAAGACTAATAAACAAGAGCTAGTGACTGCCCTTCGTGGAATCTGGTGCTGCCTTGAAAGGGCCTAAAAGATCACTCTCTTCCTGACCTCGGAAGTTTCGGGGTCAGTGAGTGATGGTTTCCATGCAGGATCAGCTCCGGCCTAGGTGTCATTACAGAGACGTGCATGACTTCCCTCCATTAGGCAGCACCAAGGGCTGGAGCTAAGTGGGTCACAGATGGGAACAGAGCGCAGTGCAGCTGCTCCAGCTCGCTCTCTTTCAGCTGAGCACAGAAAGCACTGACTCCTGTGCACTGCAAAAGCCACTTCACGAGCCCCTGTCAAACATCACACCATGAACACATTTAGGAGTTCTCACCCTTAGTACCTCTGAATCTACCCTCAAAGGCCCAGACAGCACAGGGAAAATTGCACTCTCAGTATTTTCAATGCATCAATCTCTGCAAGCAAACCTTCCCTCAGGAGTTTCCCAACATGGTTTTTGAGAATTTGCACTTCAGTTTGGAAGGGACACTTGCATTTTAGACACGGTTTCCAAACCACCAAACTTGAAAAATCAAAAAGCACAGGGTTGCAAGTGTCACTTCATAAATTGACTCAAATGTCAAAAGTGTCAAAGGAAAGGTTTTCTTGCCATAGAAAACACAAAGAACTGAAGACTTCCTGGTATCACAGCATCCAAATTCCAGTATAGTGTTACGTGATCTCAGCAACAATCCTCCAGTCACAGCAATTGATCTGAAGTTCACTGAAATCAGGAGTTGTTTTTCCTCTCTCTTCTTCTTTTTATTGGTTCTATGTCTGACTTAGAAAGCTTGAAACCCAGAAGACAATTACCTTACATACAAAATATCTTATTTCCTCATGCCATACTTCTGCTAATGTCAGTAACACATCACTGAACATAGGTGGACCAAAGCAGTCAAACAATCACCTCATTACACATCTGATTTTTTTTCATTTTATGAAACACCAATCACTGATACAATGTCAAATGTGAATGAAGTACTTATGATGGGAACTCACAAAAGTGTCCAGAATTTTATATGAGGTATTTATGGAACCGATTCAGTAGAGACTTGAACATGTGTTCAGGACCTAGTAAAATCTATGAGACACGAACACATGGTCTTGCTGTGCAGAAATAGGATGTTGAATCACCACTGTAAAATGGGCTTTCACAGCCAGCAACAACTCAGTGATTTAACTAACTTGTATGGTTTGAGTCAAGCATCCCATCCAGAGGTAGCTGAACATAATGTTTTATGATGTGCCATGCTTAGTCCTCCTCCCTCTGACTTCCATGGGAGCCAGAGCTTGCAGAGCACTGGCATTTATCCTCCAGCACAACTCCTCTGTGTAAGGTTAATACCATCAGCTTGATTCACAGGCCTTTCTGAGCCAGACAGGCAAACTGAAGAAGAAGAAAAAGCCTCTCTCACAAGGAGACAAGAACACGAAAGAGGTTGCCCAGCAAAGTCATCAAAGCAAACAGCATGAATGAGACAGTGTTGATGAAGACAGAAGTGGCATTGAAGGCTGCAATAACAAAGCAGGGCAGTGACATGAAGATAAATGGCAAAGTAATTGTCTGCTTGAGCCAAGTGTATCCATACAGCCCGTCTGCCAGCAGCCCATGCACGTGGACACCAGGCACTGGGATCCAAGTACCTTTTTATGTAAATATATTCCAAATGCTGACACAAAAATACATAGGAACAAATACTTAGTAAACACAACTAGAAGTTTTTGAAAGTATCTGAGCTAATTATTATGAATATTCTTTGCATTTACTGCCAATGAGCAAAGGGTTTTCTTCCTGGGTTTTCTTACTAATTATTCTAAAATGCCCGAGTTCTGTCCTTTATATTTGATCCTCTAAAAGTTTCTCATATAAAAAAGACTCTTGATATTACAAAGATGCCACATTGCCAGGCCAGTTTTTGCAGCTAAGTGGATCAGCAATTTTATAGAGTCCCTAAGAAGAACAAAGTTAATAACATTTTACAGTAGAGCAAATAACATATCCAGAGACTGGATCTGCAGTGCCTTCACTGCATCCTTAGTGAACTGTAAATAGCTTGGTCAGGCAGAGAATGTCACAGAGCAGATGAAGGAAAACCCCTTCCCTCCTCTCTGTCTCCCAGTTCAGCAACCTATTCCAGCCTTTTTCTGTATGGATCAGGAGGGGGGGGGGGAAAAAAAAACGGTGCTTTCTCTTATCTTCTTTTCTACCACTCACCATAACCTCACAAGCCCCAGATGCAAGGAGAGCCAGCATTCCGAGTAAGGTGCAGGGCATCCCCGAGGCCTTCCTCCTCCTGCTTTGTGAGAACAGCGTCTCACTTTGCAGAGGCAGTGACCGCAGACATTCACTGGCACTTGAGGATTGAACAGCACTTGGCTGAGGGCTGGCACAGAAGAGCCTTCCATTACACATTTTGTACGGATACCAAAATAAAAAGAACACAATCAGGCTTAGAAGAGTGTCTTAGAATATGTGGTCAATTCTTAGTTGCTCACAACTAAACAGCCAATTATTAATTGACAGCCCAAAGTGTTTCCCTAGAGCTCAGGTAGTTCAGTTTTGGTGCATAAGGTCATCAGGTCATCCCCAGCTGTCACGTATGTCCGAAGCCACAATAGCAAGGGCCATACATTAATTTTGGTAAAGCATGTGAAATTCATCATCCTGGAGAGAAAAGTTTTACTGCTGCACTTGATGTATGGGTTGAAACTTGTGCTTTCTGTAAGTCCGTCCCAACTACATGCATGATGTTTTAAAGGGCCTTATTTCAATCCTGACAAATGAGCACCAGATGTTTCTTTTATCGTAGTTGCATTCTATATGGTCATTCAACATTTTAGGCTCATGTCAAGGTCTGAGAAACTCTCTCTGATCCACCTCTTGCACCTTAAAAAAAAAAAAAAGGAAAGCTGTGAGAGAGAATACAATAAAGAATAAAATATGATAATTCTGATTAAGTAAATAAATGAAGGAAGAACTGAAGTCTTTTCACAGAGAGAAAGAGAAGACAGGTAGAAAATAACGTCTGGGTTCAGTTATCATCAAGCACAGACCAATTGTTAGAAAATCTCCCACAAAGAGCAATGACTTTTGTTCATTTTTGGCTTATATTATTATTCCTTTCAAAACAACTGTGCTCTGAAAGGTTCTCTTTGACCTATACATGCCATAAGCAGGAGGTTAAAAGGCCTGTAATTATATCTAACCATTCTGGATTCTCTGCAGGTGACACTGGGGATGAGGTTCCTTCCATGGGGAAGCGAGTCTAGCTTTTAGCATTTATTTGTTTAATTAAGTGTTTTATTTTCTTCTTTTCTTCCTAGAAGCAGCTGCTCATTCACTCCAATCTCACTGCCCACCTCATCCATGCCAAAAGACCCTGATCCACTCTGAAGGAAAGTACTCTCCAAGCTTTCCCCTGACTAGAACCCCACCAGGACACCTCGGGCTGGAACTGCATAGTGCCAGCCAGAGAAAGATTTGCTCCTGCAAGTGCTAAGTATTATTTTCATTTCTGTTAGGCCGAGTCTGTGGCAGTTTTGATTTTCCTTTCCATTTTTTGTCTGTCCCAAGTACTTTTCCTTTCTTATTGAACAAATACATTGAAATACTTCCTTTCTTGTTAGCAAAACAATTTAGTATTTCAGTGTAAACTTAAAGAAATGTCAGTGTGTAGGTACACACTGAGCTGGAGCACATACCAAGAGGCTGAGAAACGGGTTCCATTCCTCGATCTACCACCGACTAAATTCGTCACCTTGCTTCAGATTTCACCCATCTGTGAAATGGGATAATGATCCTTCCTTAACTCATAGGGCAAGAATGTCATTAATATTTGGACTTGGTTTCAGATTCTTGAAGAAGAGATTTTCCATTATATCATTTCCCTGTTTTGGCCAGCCCTTGGACTGCGGATGTGACTGTAGTTCCAATTCTACATCCCATAGAGTGTGAGGACTGGGTTTGGTGCCATCACTTGCAACATGCAGTGCCTTTACAGTGGATGTTTTTGGAAATAAGACAGGAGCTTTTTTAAAGCAAAGCTTTGACTTGAAACTCTTCGAACTTCAGGAAGGTTTATTCTCAACTCCAGATCCCAATTCCCCTGCTTGGAACCATCAAAGAGAAACCTATCAGTGAAAAAGCATATGAAGTTGCAAGAAAAGGAAAGAAAGGGGACAGTAGATGAAAATGATATAACAAAGAAATAAGTGAGCAGAAGGAAACCCAACAAAAGCTGAAAGTTCATCAAATCTGCATGCAAGGACCTGGAGTTGTTTCAAAAGTGGAACTGAAGACTGTATTAGGATTTCACTTTCTGTAGCTGTCTTTTGCCTCAACTGCTGCAATGCTCATGCACTACAGTGCTGACACAGGCTATACAGAAAAGGTGTAGGTACTCTGAGGGGCTTGATGGAGTAGACAGAGATCTGAAATGAATGAGCAAACACTGCAAATGCCATTTCAGTTCACTCCCAGGAACACAGTCCCTTAATGATTTCCCAGAGACACAGTAAGCAACACAGGCAGAGGATCCTTAGCTCCTGCCACAACTGCTCAGAGTCCCCGGACACAGAAGGATGTGAAATGATCAATTTTTCCTTATGAATGCCAGCCTCCTGGAAAGAGGATGGAGATGCCCTTGCTGCTGCTGCCCCACAACGGGCAGATGGTATATACATATATAAATATGTAAATCTGCACACAGGCTCCGTGCTCTGTCACAAGTCGCCCTTTGTTTCTGCAGCACCTGTGGGTGACCGATCCTACACTGAACCCTAAGATGGAAAAACAAACCCGAAATTGATGGATCAGTCCTGAAAGGAGCCTGGAATTGAATCCAGCTCTCTGCAGGTACAGTTGTATTACACAGTCCCTTTTCTAAACTGTCATGGCCTGACATTAGTAACCACAAAAATACATATTCCTGTATTAGCCACTTTGGCAAACACCACCACATAACTTAAGCACCGTTCTCATCTTCCTCAAACCCGCTAGCGAATGAATTATTGAGTGTGTCAGGAGCAGGAGAGAACTGACACGGCATTGGAATGCTGCAGTGTTCATGTCCCTGCAGAGCCAGAGCTCCCAGTTAATTATGTAGCCTTCCTGTTTTATGGAGGTCCATGTGCCTTCAAGACCTTAATGAATCAAGGCTTACCTGGCATTCGTCTTGTGCGCGAGGCTGGTGTTGAACTGTGGATGCTGATCCGAACTGGGATTGCAGTAACAGGCCACAGTGGCACTCAGCCCGTGTTTTGAAACTGTCTTTCTCTCAATGTGTTCTCAGAGACTGAACTTTGGGCTGGGAAGTGCCTCTTGCAATGTTTGTGTGGCATCCAAAGTCTTGACCTAATTCACTTCTATGTGTAAGCACAATATGAGGGTGATCATAATGGTTTTTAATATGTCAGGTTTCTTCCCTGTAAGATTGTTTTAAAAACTGTCATTTGAACCCAGAGACACTCCTAAGGCATTGTTGTCATTAGGGCTGAAAATCCATACAGACACAGTGCTCCAGAGCAAGGACAGACATACAGAAACCTGCTCTCAGTTACTATTCCACAGAGGCAATTTATCTGTAAATCAAACATGTGGCACACTTTGCTTCAGATTATCCTCTTGATGCACCAAAGCAGCATCTAATCAGCTTTCACTCTAACAAATACAGATTTGTGTCATAAGTGATGTAGGAAATAACCCACAATCTCACTCTGCACTCTCACGGGAGAACAGTAAAAATGTTTTGCCATGAAGGCCTAAGGTGTTCAGTGTACA
Organism: Mystacornis crossleyi; assembly: GCA_013400655.1. Taxonomy (NCBI): domain Eukaryota; kingdom Metazoa; phylum Chordata; class Aves; order Passeriformes; family Timaliidae; genus Mystacornis; species Mystacornis crossleyi. The sequence continues at coordinate 823 of VYZQ01012872.1, read as the reverse complement.
GAGTAAATACCAGTGCACAGAGAGAACTTTGCATGATATGAAACCTCTGGAGGGATTAGAAACACTTTGTCTGTCAAAGATTATGTTACAGTGCTGCAGTACTCCATAAAGAATTGCAAAACCAAGCTTGATTATTTGAACATAAGGTGAAAGTATTACACTTGAAGTGCAAATTTAAATGGAAGAATTCTGAGGAGAATCTTGGCAAGAAATAGAAATAGAACAACTTCTTTTACTTGTGGAAAATCTTTACCATTGCGTCATTACTAACAAGAAAATGAGGATTTCTGAAATGCAAGACGTTAAAGCAATATGCCTTAAAATCTTCTCAAAGCTCAACCTAATCAGAGAACTAAGGATTCTGTAATTATATGTAAAAGTCTGTAATTATGTGTAAGAGTTTTACCCAGCTTTTCATTCTTGACTGCAGAACTGTGTTAAGACACATTCAGAATTCCTGTTTTGGTTGTTACTCTGCTTACTCAGACAAGTTCTATTGATCTCAAAGAGCTTTGTGTACATATAAAAACTGATTAAGAGCTGTGAAAGACCACTGATCCTTTGTCTTTAATTTTAAGCCTCAGGGAATCTGATTTATTCTCCTGAACTTTAATTCTGACATTTTTTCCACTTCTAACTCAAGGAGAGGCAGCAACTTGAAAAAATTCAGCTTCCAAAACAAAAGTCTGGTTTTTTCTCTGGTCTGACACAGATGATTAGTAGGGAAACTTCCTTTCTGGAGCGCGAGGAGTGGCTGAGAGACCTGTGGGGACTCAGCCTGGAGGAGGCTCAGGGGGAATCTTCTCACTCTCTGTAACTCCCT
>VYZQ01012871.1:0-19882 GCA_013400655.1 Mystacornis crossleyi | reverse complement strand
GTATAAACAAAGTAACAGTGTAATCATATAATGTAATAATAGAATATAATAGTACCATACAGTATAATAATATAGGTTTGAAAATATATAATATATTAATAGTAAGTATATAAGCAGCCAAAAGTAATGATAGAAGAACCTTGTTCTTAGGAAATCTGTAATTACAAGACCCTCACTTTATATTGTTACTGAGACATTTGGTAGGAATACTTTAAATCAACCAGGGGAAACACAGCAGAAAAACAAAAACAAGGAGGTACAGTTGAGATTAAATTTCAAATACAGTTACCTAAAGAAGGAACACGGCATCTTCAGAAGACTGTTGAAATCACTGGACAAAAGTTGCCAGTGAGACTATTAAGGGAGTCAACCACTCACTGGACCTTGGTGCTGCCAAAGCACAGGACTGCCCAAGAAAATAAAGCAAAGTGGGCCTGTAGCTGTTTGCTAAAAGGATGCCCATTAAGTTTCCTTAGGTATCAATCAATAAATGACAGCTCCTACCTATCATTTTAGAGATGCCTAAAGGTGCATACTGTCCACTGCTCCCTCTACTCAGTACCAGCTATCCCACACTTTATTAACTCACAGCCCTCTTTGATACTACCTACTAATACACACCACATTAACATCATGATTTTTATTACAAATAATTGCAATGAACTTTCCAATATTTTGCTCTCTGTCATCAGGAAGGGAAGGATTTCCTGCTCAGATAGATACTTGTTTTGGTGATCAAAGCAATAAATCAGAAACATAGAGACCAGCTCTCTGAGAATCTTTCTGCCATCCAAAAATGCTAGTGTTTTATAAGCTGTGTAATATATTGATTCCAGAGACACACATCTAGGACTGTAGCAGTTTATTATCTCTTCTTTGCCATTGCTGCTGAATGATGTCTCCCAAGCTACTGCATATATAAAAAAATACGTGTTTCACTTGTAAAATATTTTATCTTCATGTTTAACTTTTAGCTTTCTCATGGGAAACTATATATATTAAGAGATTACTTCATACTTCATAGCCAGAGAAGGTTTTAAGCTTGAGTCTGTTACCACATGGTGCATTAAAAGGAGAATTTTATAAAGGTCAAGCTCAAACAGAAATCCATATTCTTTTTATCCAACTGTATTTTGTAAATGCCAGTCCAGCTTCTTTTCCAGTATGTTTAGGTGCTGAAAATTTGAAGGAAAAATGTCTGAAGAACACTAGAATTCTTTTGTGTTTCCTAAACAGAGATGTTTTGCATGGCACTGAACGCAACAGAGATGCAGGAAGATTTTATTTACTGTGTATAGGTGAAGCCTGAGAGAAGGGAACCCATGCTTATTTATTCTTCAAACTAATCTTGACATAGATACAGGGAAACACCATACCTGACTCGAATAGAAGCTGTTTTAGTGAAACATGACTTATGAAAGACAAAAGTGAGTCAGAAAGCTACCTTGTTACGACATCCTCTCCATTCCAACACGGGAGTCCATCGGCAGCTGCCAACTCATTCCCGCACAGCTGATCCGCCAGGCCGCCGTAGAAGGCTCTGTAGAGCCGGAGGTGGCTGATAAATTCCCTGCACATGGGAACACGAGAAATAATTCTCAGTGTCAACCAACAACATTAAGTCGTCTTGCTGTTGTGCATTTCTACAAGATAAGGAATGTGCTTATTCCATTACCCTCCGCTGGTGCCAGCGATATTTTAAATTGATTTGTCAATAGATGTGTTGGATTCTTTTAGATACACTTCATCAGTTTACAGAGTTGATACTCCCATTAAATTGAAAAAAACCTCTATTTTACCTGTGCTCTAGAACAGGAACGATTTTCCTTCAATCTGAAGTTTTTTTGCATAGTAGTGGTACAGTTTGCAATGCTACAGCTGGACAAATAAATGAAAAAATGCTCAAAAAACCCCCATAGCTAATTAAAAATGAGGTGCACATGAATAAGTGTCTTGCTTTTCAAAAGTGCTAACAAGAAGTCCCTTACATTTCTTTACAAATACTATAAAAAATATTAGTTACAGTTATGCAGCAACTCAAGATTTAGGAAAAATGGGTTAAAGATGTAGGTGTTAAATATTTAGTGAAGATTTAAATAACTTTCTGAAAGATTGTATCAGTTCTACCATGTGCTGTGCTGGCAGGTTATGAATTATGTATTGTTATTTTAAATAACTTTCAAGATGGCCAGAGGTAATGATAAGGTTTTGTACTTAATTCAAAACAAATGAATTACTTTTTAGTAGGTATGTTCTTAATAGAATTGTGATATTTAATATAAATTGTTTGTTTACACATTGAAAATCTCTTCCTTGGAGACCCCTTCCTACTGTGAAAAATTAAAATACTTATTCATTCTGGAGTGGAACATGACCCATTCCCGATTTACATATGACCTGCAGGCACACAGAAAAGCACCACCAAATGCTGCACTCATTGCTCTGTAACCCAGCAAGCTTCACTTTATGTTAACTTCTTGTATAGTGTCTGGAGTTGTGAAAAAATGCCAGGAATAATATATATATATCCCTGTATTTAGTCACCATAGGCCTAAAATTCTACAAGGCATTTAAGTGTTAACTATTGTTTGCTTCAAATAAAACAGATAGAATATCAGTGATTATATACCATCCATCATTTTAAAAGCCATATGTTCTTTCATTTAATAGGGCAAATATTTTACACAAACCACAGTGGTTTTGATTTACTATGTCTATTAAATGTGATGTGAGTGCCCTACTAATTCGGAAACGGCAGTTCTGAAAAATCTCATGTAGGGTCAGTTTTGACCATGCATCATATAATTGCCTATGTGCATTAGGTTTTAATTATGATTCATCCACACTCTCCTAGCCATGAATAACCATGTCTTTTATTTCTCCACACCCAAAATTGAATCCTGTGTGCACAGTGGGTTTGCAATTTCCCTCCAAATCCAATTGAGTAGGATTGATTTTAATTTTTTCTATGCTCTGTGTTTACATTCTGAATGAAAAATAGTGTTTAGAGAGTCCTCTCAAAGTGAACTGTTGGAATTTCTTCAGAAGAAGAAATAAAAATAAACAAATATAGCTGTCACAATATCCTGTCACAAACTGCGTTCTTACAGAAGGATCATTCAGTTTATTAGTAAATACATCCTGAGACAAAGCTAATTTAATAGAGAAGTAGTAACTGATTTCAGCCCCTGCTGATGTCTGACCAAAGTAGTTACAAGGGCAGATGGTATGAATGTCAATTTTCACATGATCAGCCTCTAGACCAGGTAACATGTAATTATAGGCAACTGAACACAAGTGTGAACTTAGAGTCAGTGAAAGCTGAAGATACTTTTTATCTCTTTATTCAGAAATGTTCTCTTTTTTTTTTTTTTATAATTTCATTCTCTGTACTAGAAGCTGTCTGCAGTATGAGATTCTGGAGAAGAAGGTATTATATATTTTCTATGTTGCTGTGGAAGGGTCTTCTTGGATTTTTTAAAATTAATCTAACAATATTTGGCATCAAAAGAATAGAGGAATTTCTTTTTTTTTTTTTTTCTTGTACTACATAGTACCAGAAAATATCAGCTTACGTCCAAAGGTACAAATAGCTTAGGAAAAGTTCAGGTAGTGGCAGCCCAACATGTACTTTAAAATGTAAACTTTCATCTGGACATGTATTTGGAAAACAGAAGTACCACACGTGGTAAATAAGGTGGAGTTAGAGAAGAGCACGTCCTTAAAAGCAGGTTGTAAGCACTTGCTGAAGTCACACTTCTGTGTGAGGTTCTTACAGTTGCTATGGGAATATAAAGTGAAATGTAAAAGTGACTGTGACTAACAAGGAAGGAGGTGATCCAGGAGGTAGCAACTGCAGATGGTATCAGCTATGAAGTTGTTAAACTGAAATCTGCATCAGTGGATCTCAAACTTTCTTTCCCTTCCCCTTTTTGGTGAAGAGTTTGCATGCCATGAAGTGTTCCCAGAATCTCAGGCAGGTGAGAGGGAAGGGAAGGGAAAACAATGTTGCTTTGTGTTGCCCACTGCCTCTAATGCCCCTCAAGGTCTCTGAGGCAATTTTCCTGAAGTCAGTCCAGTGTTCTGTGCTTTGAGACATGGAACAGTCCTGGTTTAAGTGAGATTTTAGAATACGGTATTGTGTTTGCAGAGTGTTAACAATCAGAAAACACCAAGAACTTGCTTAGCTACACGTAACTGAGAAACATGCACCCGTGTAATGGGTATTCCCTGAAAAACTTCTGTGCTGGCTAAAGCAAACTTATGGTTTGCTTATCTTTCTGTTCCCACAATGTTTTAAAAAACTTGTATTTGTATTTTGGATTGGGTTTTTTTTCTCCACTATTTAGTAACTGAAGGTCCTTACACTAAGAAGAATGGTCTGCCTTTGAAGCTCAGAGGCATTTTTTCTTTTCCAGACATCAGGAGTGAGCAATTATTCCCTGCAATTCTCTCACTTCTGTTTCCTTGTGCACTACAAAGTGAAATGAGAGGAAAAAGAGAACAAAGAAAACTTCTCTGTATTTTAGCAAACACTATGACAGAAATGAAATTTCTGATTTTAACTTTGTACTTTATTTGCATAATGGAGCTTTTAGTCTTAACTGCAACACTCCTAATGCCTTGCAGTGCTATTACTACTAACGGTCATTAAAGACCTGATTAACTTGTCTAAGTATAGACTGGCCTTTGAGATTCCTTCAGCTACCTAAGATATCTGCAGGAAACTGGAATCCATCACAGAATCTGCTGATTTGGAAGGGATTCACAAGGACCATCCTCAGGAGTCTCACCATGTGCCTGACAGTATTGTCCAAATGCCAAATGCTTCTTGAACTCTTGTCAGGCTTGAACTTCATGATACAACTTATGGGACACCTGCATCCTTCTTGGCAGGAGAAGATCAGTTGGGATACCCCAGGGTATCCTTGAGTGGCACTGGATGCTTGTAGATGTGTGAGCAACTAAAATGAGTTCTCCTTTCCACAGGAAGCTCAAACACCTAACTCATATAGTTACACAAAGTTCATTCTGCAATGTTGAACCAGGTTTAAATGAAATCTTCAAGCCTCTGCAGTCACTTCAGTTCGCTATATACTGGCAAGAGAGCCAGAGAAAAAAAAATCAGCAGGTCTTGCTTGAACAAGGCTTTCAAGATTTAGTCCCAAATGCTTAGTTGTCTCATTTTTTACAGTAGAAAAGTATATAAGAAAAGTAATTCATTTTTTTTTTCTGTCTTATCAGCTTGTACAAATAGTTTTCTGTAAAAAGCTACAGTCACTTTTTGTCAGATTTAATAATGCCTGCTGATAGGTAAAGTTAAATGTAATTTAAAAAATTACACATAGACCTAACACTCAATCTTCTATCAATATTATCCACTCTCATAAAAACTTTAAACCACACCAAATAACTCTCGCCATATGTCCATTACTTCTGAAAACAAAATCTAGTCATGAAATCACCCTTTCCAAAATGTAACAGAGTAGACTGTGTTGCCAAAATGTTTCATTCTTTGGAGACTTTATTCCCTAGTAATGCATGCCACTGCATTGAGCATAATCTACTCTGTTGTAAAATAAGGGCTTACTTTATTCTTTCTTTCTGTCTGCAAAACTAATGTCTTACTTTCTTCTGTTGGCAAGTGTTTCTTCACTGTCTCTAGAGAATATCTTCAACCCTTGATTATCTTTCTTCTGATCAAAGGAGCAGCCTGGAGACTCTTTAGGCTTCCTTACAGGAGGACCACATATTTTATTCACCTAAAAGAAAAAAGACACAAGAAGAAGGAAAGAACACATGTAAGCAACAATTGTTATGTATCTCTCAATTCAGTTTCAATACATTTTAATAAGAAAGAAAGAATAAGCTGAGAAAAGCATATTTAATTATCATACTTTGTAACACTGTATCCATAATGAATGAAGCAAGCACATAATTAGTCATTTTATAGTAGAAAAAAATAATCAAAGCATTCTTTTATAAGGGATACCAAGTGTATAAGAAAATCACCATGTATTTTATTGATTGTGGCTTTTCTTTTCCCATGAGGGAAGTGTATTACTATACAGACAATATCAGTAACCTCAGAGAATATGATGTGTTGTGAACGGCAGCATGTTCTCATTTTTTCTGTAATGTATCCCAATCACATTTTTAATATACATTGAACTTCGTGCTTTCTTTCAGGGTTGATGAATTATTATGGCATGTTCAGCCCACAAAGCATATAGTGGAATGGTTAGCCTGGTGGAAACTTGCATTACAACACTGTAAGATGTAATGACCCAAGATGTAAGTTTAATGATGTTGGACTGCAGATGTTGAAAATATCAAGGCATTTTATGTCCAGCTTTCTGATCTAGATGTCAATAGATAAAAAATCACATGAACTCTCATTTTCTTCTTTGTAAAATGGGATACTGAGCATTTTGTATGACAGAGGATATCAATTCACATTCATAGCTCATTACTCTTCCTAGTCATTGAATAAAAATAATCAGGGCTATATATATATTTATTAAATAAGAGATAGTTATGCTTGTAATCACGTCAGACAAGATATATTAAGCAGACTGAAAAACATGCATTTGTGTAAGCTAGCACTGGTGAAAAACTAATACTGTATGTAATTTATGAAAACTTGGTAGCCAATAGGTAGTCAGGTTTCAGAGAGAAAAAGGGAGAGGAGATCAATGTGGCCTTGAAGACAGGCATCCAACTTTGAAGCAGAAACATATTCAAAATGCTACCATGTGAAGGAAGGAGCGTGCATGCTACACAATAAGGATTATTGTTTCCTATTGCATTTTACATTCCCACATGTAAGACAGCAAGTAAATCTCATTTTCAACTTATCATCATGCATTAAAGAGAGTAGTGCAAGTCTTAGGGACCATCTTTCCAACTAAGAACTGCTGTAGAGCTAGTTCAGAAATACATTTCAAATTTAAAATAAAATAAATACATCTAATTTTGATGAGTTTGTTGTCATGCATGTTGTAAGTGGTGATAACAAAAGACTCATTGAATGCACCTGCCAGTGAAAAGAAGAAAGAATCAGCATTATTATTACAAAAAATTAGTGTTCACCTTATGATTTGAAATTGAGGGTAAAGTTGAAAGTGAGTAGTCCTTTTAAGTTGTGATTCACATGTCACAAATCAGGCAGCCAAGTTATAGTTTCAACTCCCTTCAAATGACATGCATGAGTTTACCTGCAAGACAATTATCTCTGGACATATGGGATTACATATGTCCCGTACCTTATGGGATTACACTTTGAACATCACTTGAAGCATTCATTTCACCATTTCTTCTCAGAGGCAGTGTCTCTTTGGACAGCATCTTACTACATTCCTTCTTGTCCTCAATTCAGTTTCAAACCTCCCTCACACTATTTCCCTCATTGCATCTTCTTTAGAACACATTAAAGCATATTCCACCAGCTTAACTGGACTCCCCATTTTCCCCTCTGTAAGTCTCTACCCTTTTTCTATGCTTCATGCATCCTTATGTGAGTTTGCTCCTTCAGTGCCAGCCTCTGCTGCAGCTTATCCCATCAGCCACTTTATGCCAATATAATGGAGATATACCAGCGACACAAAATGTTTTCGTTTGATCACTTTCTTTTATGCTCACTGATGTGACATGGGGAGCATTATGCTTATGATCAGCTTTTATGACAAAGCAATTGCCTCAGTTCCAGCTTGCCATACACTCTTGAACTACTCTATGTCTTACCAAGAATAAAAGTAAGGGTTTAACAGAGAGTGAGAGTGAGAGTCAGGTCCAGATGTTTGGGAAGGAGGCTCTGTCTTATGACAGACATGGGTCAGGTGTGTAGGGTGTTGTAGGTCTCAGGTGCCTTGCGTATCTGAACAAGGCGCCTTTGCTGTCCAGGCACTCGCAGAGCCTGACTGCAGGGTGGGAGCCCTTGGGGAGAGGAGAAAGAGGGTGGAGATGACTTGCTGGCTAATGCAGATCCTGAGCAGATGAGTACCAGTCTTTCAGATCAAGGGAAAAGAAGAAAAACAAAAATAAATAAATCGGCTCCACCTATAGTAAACAAACAAACAAACAAAAAAAAATCTACATTCACCTTCACTAGGAAAACAAGATATCCACATTTGTTGACTTTAAAATAAAGACTCATTATATTTTGCTCTGACTAAAATGAACAAAAAAAAGAAAATCAATAATTTTTATAGTCATAGTACTTTGGAATGTGGATGTTACTTGTTTAATATGTGCTGTATAAAAGCAGGTGTTTCAAAATACTGTCTAACAGACTTTCCCTCTTCTCTTTGAGTCAATGTCTCAAGAAATGCATTTGCAATACTAGGAAATTTGCATTCACTGATACATGTAAATGCAAATCTTAGTTTCAACTACAAAATCTGTCTTAAAATTAATCATGGGTAAACTTTATATATAAAAATAACATTAAAATCCAGTAATTATCTGAAATATCTTTTTAGGAACTGATTTTTTCCCCCGAGTTGTAAAATTCTGAAAATTCTAATAAAAAAAAATTTGCACAGCACCACGTACACCTCTGCCATTCTCACAAAGATATGCATGATGGTAATCATACTGCTGAGAACTCAGTTCTGTTAATGAGAGAAGCAGCACAAAATTAGCTCTTTAGCAGTCACTTATTCAGACACAGTTTCTGAAGGATGAGCTACTTCAGCTTACAATGGTGATGTTAGCATCTCTCTTACCTTTCTCTTATCTGCGATATTTAAACCTCTGGGACCCCTGGCCTTGTGTGGTGTTGGTTTTTCTTTCTGTGTATGGTACATCATACTTGTATTGCTCATCTGGCTGAATCCAACATGGGTTTTTTAAACTGTTCATTACTGTCCATCACTTTTATGCCATGTTTAAACCATTAACTTTATGTGCATGACAAATTTACTGCTGCCTCCCTCACTAGCAGAGTCTTATCACCTGGTTTCTTCAGTAAACTTGTGCACACGAAAACATCATATACTCTTGTCTTGCCTTCAGGTGCCTGTTCTGACTGTAAGCCAAATAATTTACAACCAGTGTAATACGCCAGTATCTCATTTCCCAGTACAGGGCTGATGATAGTCTAAAAACCAGATTAATAGTTTCCATAATAATGTCTGCTTTTTATTTATTTTTTTAATGCATTCTTTATAGCTACAGAAATAAGTAGATGTGGTAAGTGTAACACCACCCAGTTGTATTTCCTATGTTTTCTGAAGGACTGCAACTATATCTGTTAGCTACACTGTTTCTTAATTTTTAGTCTTTGAACTGCAAAATTAACTTTCCAAGTGAAAAATTATTCAGTGCTATTATTGCCAGTCCTGAGAGACTGGAATCATAACTTTGAGAGAAGGGCAATGGTCTCACTACCCTAATGAACTAATAAAAGACCATTTTGCAGCAATATCTGATCAGAATGTATTCTTACTATCTTCCAGTTTCACTGGAATGATATTCCCTCTTAATGTTTCCACAATCTGAGCATTTTTCTAGGCTTCAAAAACAAAAGGGAGTGTAAAATGACCCTCAAAGGGGATTAAAAATAGAAAAGTGAAGCTGAAAAGTCATCAGAAATATAATTCAGGGAGATACATCTCACTGAATTTCAGAAGAATTAAAGAATACTGCAAAATTTTAAAACAGGCAAGCCTCAGCAACTTGCTAGGATTTTTTCTTTTATTTTTCCTTTTTTGAGATGTTCTTAAATACCGCACAATATTTAAGGGCATAAAAAGAAAACACAGAAAATTAAAAAAAACCTCTTGATTTTCACAGTTCAGACAAACCTATTGTCATTATAGTCAGCATGCTGCTATTATGCACAATTTGTATGTCACAGTATGATGACTGAGTTAATTAAAAGCTCTTGTAATAGCCACACAGTTAAATTGCAATTAGTGCCATACATGAATTTTGTGGCAGTTTGATTTTGCTTGGTGCGATTCCTTAGAATGTCTACTTATGATTACTCACAGTTTGGAAAATGGGAGTATTATAAACCTTTGTATTTAAACAGGACTGCACAGTGATGGGAGCATCATATCAATAATGGTCGGACACTGTCCTCTAAGTTCAGACGCTCAGTATGAGAAATCTGTCACATTCTTCCTTTTGATTTTGGTTTGTGGCTTTTGCTCTTTTTTCCCACTATAAAAATGGTTCTTTCTGACCTCTGCATTTCTACTGAAATTATTTTACATCAAATGACTAAAGCAAACCGAATGCACCATCCTGTGGTGCACTTCAAACTGGATTTTCCAAGTCTCAGTAGACTCAGGTTTTAAATGCCTGCATGGACTATGGCCACACTGATGCTTTATAGGTCTGAGAGACCGGATCAATCTAACACTTGACACATAGCCCATTTACAGGAAATCCTAGAGATATATACATGTATGTATCAAAAACTTACAGTGCTTGCTAAACTTACCAAAACAAGCATGAAAGAGTTAAACATAAAGGAAAGGGCAATTTTCAGACTTCTGGTTCTGGCCCCCAGCTAGATCTGAGTAAAAGGCCAAGAGGTTTTGTATGCAGAGAGGTGTCTTCTCCCCTCTTCCTCTATGTGCAGCACAGCCTCAGTGACTAGCTATGCCATAATCTGATTTTATTTAATGCATCTGGTGGCTTTCAGTTCTAGCTGTCAGATCACAAATTTGCCACACTCCTCACAGATAATCCCCTCAAACACTTGTGAGCAAATGGACAGCTGAACTCTAAAACAAAGCTAGAATGAAATATCAGGCTGGTTGGAAATATATTGGTTACAAATAAAATTGTGGTTAATTTTATTTTCTTTTGTAGAAATACGTAAGAGAATACTTTCTTTTAGAAATAGATTCTTGATGAGTCACCACCATTTCCAGTACCAAGTTACTAATCAAACTACCAAAGTTATTGATCAAGGAAAACAATGCATTAAACTGTTACCGTTTCCCTGGTTTGTTTTATTTCAGCTACACCACAAGAGGGAGCATCAGCATTTCAGTATTCCCAAACACTTCAGCAGCCTTCTATTGGTTTGGGGGATTTTTTTTTTTGTTTGTTTGTTTGTTTTTGTTTTTCTTTGAACAGTTGCTCATTTAATATCAAACTTTTGTTTCAAATAAAAATGCATTGTGATATATGAGAGGGTGCACATGGCATGGGAGATTAAAGTATTCCCTGTCAAGAAAAAATCCAAGCTTTTGGAAACAAGGAGAGCAAGCATGATGTACTAAATATCTGCTTTTTCATTCAGAACAGGAAAAATGTTAATGTGCGATTGTTTCAGGAGAGAGTGGTGGAGTACCACCAGGGTCTGCACCCCAAGAAAACCATGAATAAATTCTGTATTATTTTCTTTGCTTTCTTTGCAAATTTTCTCTTCCTAATCTGTGACTACTTGACTCTAACAATATGTCTCAGACATACAGAAATAAGCAAGTTCTGGAGTTACAGTGGCATATTACACGTTTCATACCTAGGCTTAAGCATTTTACAGAATTTGCAGGAGACGTCCATGACAAGTGAAGAGGAAAACATTGTGAACAAAAGCCTAGAGAATCAGAGAGCAAAGATGACACTTAGAATAATGCCTGCTCAAATTACTAAATAATTTATAATCCCCTGCAAGACAAATCTTAAACAGACTTTCCAGCTAATGATATTTTCAAAGAAGTTTTATTCAAAATTGAAATTGGAATTTCAGGTGGTACATGAAAATCGGAAGTTATAATATTTCAAGAGAGATAGAGTTGGAAGTGGTTTCAAGCTCAAAATGGACAAATCCAATTCAAAGAAAACTTGTGAAATAAGAGTTTTTCCCACACCCAACCAAGTGGTATTGAAGAAAAATAAATGTGAAGTGCAGATGTACAGGATGCATATCCACCAACAAGGCAGTGGTAGCCTCCTCAGGAAAAAAAAATTAAAGGATTACATGTTGGAAATAAAAGGAAAGTAATTTTCTGTGATATATAAACTGAAGCACAACTTGAAGATACTGAACTAGTAATTCCACTTTGTTTGGCACTAAGAAGCATCACTGCCATGGGGAAATGTCCCATTCCTGGAAGTATTCAAGGCCAGGTTGGATGGGACCTTGAACATCTGGGCTGGTGGAAAGAGTCCCCGTCCATGGCAGGGGTGTGGAACTAGATGATCTTTAAAGTCCCTTGCAATGCAAACCATCCTGTGATTCTACAAAATCTTCAGTCAAGACCATGGAAATAGACAAAAATGCAAGGAGTTTGCAAACCAGCTTTTTATAATCAGAATTTTTTCATATGGTTTTTTAAAAGACTGCTGTTCAAGCTGTTGGATTCTCGGAGCCACAGTCCGCAACTTTCACACAGTTGAGACTCATATCCTCCTCCTACCACTACACTTCTCAAAATCAGTACGTCTGTCCAAATTCTTGAGACTGATCTCATATCTCATCAATGTTTAATTATCTCTGCTTTTCTACATAATTTTGCATGTTGGGATTGCAAAACGCAATCTAAGAGCCCATTAAATATGAGCTATTTAATATACTTTTAATTTGTGTCTTCTGGTCTTTAATTACTGAAACTGTAAATGGTTTTGATTCTGCTGCTCCTTTCATGAGGGACTAACACTCAGCAAGTCTGGCAGTAAAAACAGTTTCTCCTCCTGAATGGAGCCGGGAGGGAAGGAAATGATTTTTTTTTTTTTTTAACTTTAAATGACTTAATGTCAGGGGAAATCCTAATGTTCTCAGCCAAGTTACCCTGTAGCCAGAACACAGCACTGCCAGTTCAAACTCTTCAAAGGCAGTTCAACAAAAACTGCTTCTTATGAGAGGCTGCCAGCTCTCCTGATCCAAGTCTGCTTCAGTGGATGCCAAGGTGTTTCATTTATGTTCAGTGAAAACACTCCGTGGTTCTTCTCTAAAAAGAAATTATATAAAACCGGCACTAGCCCTTTCCACAGATCAGCTGCTAGTGTGTAGCTTGACTGATTCATTTATGCTTTCTTGTGGTTCAAATATACTTTATTACTCCTTATTTCTGCGTGCCCAGCAAGTACAGCTCTGACACAGAAGGCTAACATTGTGCTGTCTTGTAGGACACAGGCAGAATTGTTCTTTAAATTTAGGTCTAAGACTATCCAGGGTCACCTGTGTAAACCAAAAGAAATTCAGCAGAAATGTGATTGTCAATGAAAGCAGAATTGGGGCTCTATAACCTTTATCAGGCACGAAACTCACTTAAAACAACATATTACAATTTACGATACATAAAGAATTAGTGAAAGCAAAAGAAGCTGGCTGTATCAGCATATCTGCACAATGTGTTTACACTTTATTGCAGGCTACAATTTATGTTCCAAAACTGTGAAGAACAGTGCAGTTTTGTTAGCAAATTCTGTAACAAAAGTATGTAAGTTAATAAAATCGCGTCCACTTAAATTAACAGTCATAATGCACTATTTTATTTAGCATAATTTACTGTCAATAATTCTGTATTGGACTGAAGGACTGTCACCTTCTCATGTTAGTAAGAATCAAAAAACATCAGAAAAAAGGAGGGAAAAACCCACTATCTAGTTAGCATTTCAGAGAACCTACGTGTTTCTTCCCCATTCCAAACTGCAGCTTACAAGATCAGTGTTTCTGCTTCCTGTAGCTGTATATTAAGTGTTTCAGTGCCTCCTCACTCTCATCTTTGAACCTGGGAAAAACAGTTTTCTTTGAAGATCTTTTGTGACATACAAGACAGTCACTTATTCAGACATGTTCATATCATTTCAGGTACCAAAATAGTCCAAAAAGCTAATTTGCTTCAAAATCTCTGTATTTTCCCTCAACAAAGCTTTTCTCTTTCATTACAAAGGGTTGGTAGTGATTTAAAGGCCAACTGAGATACCAGAAGTCTGCTCAGCTCAGTACCTCTCTGTGAAGTTACTCTGTTTCACAATGAAAAATGAACAGCTGAGAAAAAACACATATACAGCTTACAGAAAGGATTGCTAGTGTTCTTCTTTTACACTTGTTCATGCCTTCTACTCAGCTTTTGTGAAGGAGTGAAAAGTCTCCTTTCTTCTCTTTGTGTAAATATGAAGAATCAGATTGCAGCATTTTCAGTCTTAGAGAATCTTCCTTGCCTTCAGTCCAGGTGCCCAGTAGGTACATTGAGACAAGCCTGCCACTGTGCCAAAGCAGAGTTAGATACCTACCACATCACCTAAACCCAGAACATGATGGCAGCTCAGACTGCTTACTGCACATTTTTCAGACCTCTGAGTCCCCATGCAGTCAATGGAAAGAGAAAAGCCATTTCAGATCTATGCATTTTCCCAAATTTTGCCTAATCTTCTGTTATAAAAAAAGAGAAAAAAGGGAAGATATATTAAAGATCCTACACTTTCCTGACATAACAGATCTCAATCTTAAAAAAGAAATGCAGCAAAATTGAAACATTTAATATAAGAATCAAGTAATTTTAAATTGTGAAGGAGGTTTGTTCAAAACACATTAAATATGAATACATAATACATGCCATAATATATTCCTACATTATTTACTTGGCAGTCTAGATTGAACATATCTCATGTAAACCTGCACTGCTCAGCTTGCCAAAGCCAGGCGTGCGTGTTGATAACTGCGGAGGGTTGGACCTGGCTTAGAGCCAAAGGCCCACCCAGCTGCTCCCTCACTCTGCCCCCTCTAGACAATAAGGGGAGAGAAGTAAGAAGAAAAAGTCTGTGGGTCAAGATAAAGACAAGGAGATCACTCACCAATTAATGTCATGGCCAAAACAGCCTCAGGTTGGGGAAGACTAATTAATATATTGCCAATTAAAAAGAGATTACGATGGTAGGAAACAAAGTTCAGATTAGAAACACCTTCTTCCTATCTCCTTCCTCCTTCATCTCAAGGTAAATCTCATTCCTTCCTTTCCAGCTCTTCTGTTGCCCCTGAGTCCCCTAGGTGCCCCAGGGGAGCTGGGGACTGAGATTGTTGTCAGTCCCTAACACTTTGCCAGTGCAATCGCACCCCATACAACACGTAACTCCACTGTAGGAGAGACAGGGGAGGAATCTGGGCAATTTGGCAAATGAATTTTAAAAAAGGAATTTCAGAAAAGTGTGAGATGTGAACTTGATACTGGATTTGAACATCATCTTACCAAAGGTGAGAAATATGTCCTCTGTCATTTCCATAAATGAAAGGAAAATTGGAAAAAAAGAGGAATAGAAAAGGATGTATCTTGAAAGTGGTACCAAAAGCTGAGACACCACATACTCAACTGCTGAGAAGCTGAGGAACATAGCAACTGATTTTGTTTAGACAGTCATGGTTTCGTGGCTTCGTGTTCTGCTATTATGTTTAAAAAGTTCTTGATGGAAACAAATGCTTCCAGTGTTTGCCACACATCTGCCAGTGTATCACAAACCTTAAAAGACAAACAGGATATTATCAAGTGTATGTCCAGCAATGTGTACATATTTTGTCTTTCCAATTTGCATTTGAGAGCAAAGCCTGGATAAATCAAAGGAGCAGATCATAACTCTAACACCCATTTTCCCACAATTTGTGCATAACTATGCATGTATTATTGCCTCTGTCTGTAGTGGTGCCTTTTGTTTGCGTTTATATTTCATATTCAGTTCGCATTTTGTATCCCAGTTGGTTCGTTCCATGTACCCCCTTCCTATATCCCCCAATGATATGGCCCTGGTTTGTTCCTCCCTCGAGGCGTGTCCCGTGCCTTCCCCCCTTCCCTGGGAGGCATGTCTGTCATCTCGGGACCCAGCCTAGCCCCTAGAAAGTCCTCGGCTGGGCGTCGAGTCATTGGCTGTGTCTCCCAGAAATCCCTCCCCTCTCCTGAGAATTGGTTCCCAGGAGTGTCTTTCATTCCTTAAGCCATCCCCTGAACCTACCCCATTGGTCCTTCCTCCCCTCCTGCCCCTTTCTCCACCCCCCTTTATGAGAGCGGTCCATGCGCTATTCGGGGCTCTGCGGGGACGGATTTCCCAGGGTGAGGGGGCTCAGCCAGGGTCCCCAATAAACTTGGTCGGCAATCCCCTCTCAGAGTCCTCTCTTCCTTCTCACTGTTGTCGTATGCCTGCGGGTCTGCTTAGCACAGGAGTGGATCCAAAGGACCGAGGAAAAGAAGCCCACGGGATCGGCAGGGTCTGTCCTCAGAATAAGCCGTACCCGTCCTGGTGCCGGCGGGGACAGGGAGCCGGGTCACCGGAGGGACAGCTCCGGGTGTGGACAGACCCCGTGACATCTGTCAATATTCTCTGCACGATTTCAAGCCCTGTTTCTACACACTAGAAAAAAGTAGACCAACTGCACTGTAAAAGGACACCAGTTTTGAGGACAATCCAGCAACATGAGGCATACAACTGCCATTCCAACACACAAAATGCTCTGAGTTGTGATTATAATTTTTGTGTTAAACGTTGTAGCAGTTATCTTCTTGTTATTGGATAAACACTGATTACAGTCACAAAAAAAACAGCATAGGGACTTGTACTAATATATAGTGCGTGATATAGATGCCAGAAATAAAGGTGATACTTCAGACCTCAGTAAATGCAAGCTACTGAAATACATAGAAAGGATGGATCAAACTAAAAAAGATGGGAAGAGCTGTCCAACTGCTACGTATGTTCAGGTAGAAATAAAGCCTACTATTTATTGAAAACAACTTTTCATTAGTTAGAAACAAGCCACAAACACTTTATTTGGCGATTTTCACTTTGTTTTCAGAGTTTTCCATTCTCTTTTTTGATGAACAAAACCCAGTTTAGCTTCAGAAAAAAGCCTTTTTGATAGACATGAGTTTTTCCATGATGAAACAATGGGGAAGTGAAATACAACACTAGAAGGATCTGAATTTAATGGAGGTCATGACTGCAATAGATTTACTTCATGCTACAGTAAAAATATGAGAGATGTATAAAAATATGCCATCCTGTATTACATAAGCATTACAGGTTTTCACAGCTACAGCTGGATGCATATCAGAATGGAGAGGAAGGAAAGGTGATGGTCTTCAACTCTGTGTTAGGTTAGATATCAAACCTTCTTTTCAAACATAATCGTATTAGACTTTAAATCCAATTACTGTTCGGCAGTTTTCACAAATCAGTTTCTATCGATCTTGTGAAGCAATTTAAATTCACCAATGTATCAAGTAATTTAAATTCAGCAAAGTAATGATGGCACAGTTATATGCCAAAAGCTTCAGACAGAACTCCACAATTTTATTCCAAAATCTGCTTTGCTGAAAATTTTAGGGATTTGGGCATTTTTTGGTCTTTTTTTAAAGTATGAAAGAAATACATGGCAGGTGGTTCACTTGGGGGTTGTCTTTTACAAATTGGTAATGGGAACACACACTTGCTGAAAGTTAAATGAGTACATGGCTGAATCCAGATAGATAGTTTGGTGACAGGAACAATATAATTAATTCTTCCACAACGTCAAATTCAGGCAGTATCTGTGCAATCTCCAAACCAAAGTTCATTTACCCTCCATAGCTTATCATCAATACCTCCACTCCTCTTGAGAATAAAAGTACTACTGTTGAGATACAGCTTGGTTCCCACTTCCTTTGACGCCCTCCAGGCTACCACTCCATTGGCCTCAGATTTTATCATCCTGCTGTGGGGAATTTCATCCATGCTTAGAGATTGTATAAAGAGCAATTCATTCTTTTGCTTTGATCAAAGATCTGTCAAATAAAGAGACAGTGCATACAGACTTTTGAAGATTCAGTTTTAGCAACATGCTTGCATGGCAATGTTAACCAGCCACGAGATGAAGCCAGAGCCCACACCCTGCACTAGAAGAACACCATGAACAGGATATGTTCCTGCCGTGTCCATGATGCCTATATGTGGGTCCTATCCCAGCACAGCTACTGAGTCAAAGATGGCTGGCTCCTCAGTAAGAAAATTCCCCTGATGCAGCCACCTTCTAAACCATTTCACAGAACCACAGATTTATTTCAGAGGGATTTTTTGAGGTTATATAGTCTAACATCCCTATTTAATCAGGATCAGATATAGCTTGTTGTCCAGGTTCATGTCCAGTTGGGTTTTGAATAATTTCAAGGATGGAAACTCCACAACCTCTCTGGACAACCCTTTCCATGTAATTTCATGGGTTTTGATTTCTGCCCATTGCCTCTTGTCCTGTCAGTGAGCAAGGCTGAAAATAGCTTGGCTTTTTCCTCTTCACTGGCTCATAACATGTATTTATACACATTGATAAGATTCCCCCTGAGCCTCTTCTTCTCCAGGCTCAACGGCCCCATCTCTCTCAGCCTCTCCATATACAGAAGATGCTCCAGTCTCACATTCACCTTTGTGGCTGGACTCGCTTCAGTCACTCCGTAACTTTCTCGTACTGGGCAGTCCAGAAATGGACAGAGCACTTCAGATGTGGTCTCAGCAGTGCTGAGGAGAAGGGAAGGATCACCTCCGTCCAACTGCTGGGAACACTTTTCCCGGTGAAACCCAGGAGGCTGCTGGCCTTCTTTACTGTGCAAATGCACTTCTCATGTTCAACTTGGTGCCCTCCAGGAGCCTCATGCCCTTTCTTCCAAAGCTGCTTCCCAGCATCCAGCAGCTATTGATGCATGGGTTTATTCCTCCCCAGGTACAAGACCTTTCATTTCTTTTTGTTGAACTTCATCAGATTCCCCTCAGGCCAATTCTTAAGCCTGCCAAGGTCCCTCTGAATGGCACAACCATTTGGTGTATCAGCTACTCCTCCCAGTTTTGTACTGTCTGCAAACTTGCTGAGGACAAACTGTTCCATCACCCTGGCCATTACTGAAGACATTGAAGAGTATCTGCCCCACTATCAAGCCCTGGGGGTCAGAGCAGTAATGACGTGCCTCCAGCTGTACTTTGTGCTACTGATGACAATCTTCTGGGCCCAACCGCCCATCCATTTTTCAGTTTTCCTCACTGTGCATTTTGAGAGTTTATATTTAAGGATGTTGTAGGAGACAGTCCCAAAGGCTTGGTAAAGTTGAGGTAGACATCATCCCTCGCTCTACCCATATCCTATCAATTTGGCTGTCCTATCAAGGGCATCAAGTCGGTTAACCATTACTCTCAATCAACTTCTTCTCCATTTGTTTGGAAAAGTTTCCAGGATTAGATACTCCACCGCCTTTCCAGGGAAGGAGGTAAGGATGACTGACTTGTATTTTCTTGCATCATCCTTCCTACTCTCTTTGAAGACATCACTTTATTACAGCAATTCTGGCTGTTTATAGCTAGTCAATTCCAGCAAAAATAACCAGTAACAAAAATGAAGCTCTAAACAGTCTATTAAATTCTTCTTTCTGCTACCATTCTATGCCACAAGAAAGATCTTGCTTTCTTTCCAGTATTATACAGCTGATTAAAAAAAAAAAAAAGACAGAAGTCTCTTTTAATAGAATATAATTATGCCTATTTTTCAGAAGACAAAGAATTTAGGATTAGACTGAGATGAAACGACTTGAGAGCTTCCAGAATTTTGATATTTTTTCTATCTCCAACTGTTTGGAAAACTGTTAGAAAACAGTGAAGACACAGTGCTTTTGAAAATCCCATTCTGAATTTTTGTAGGCTTATAATACATATAAAAATACATACGAGAATTTTACTACACCTGTAGCACAAATTCCTCACTTTCAAAATGAGGAAATGCCAGAATTTGTGTGATTTTTTTTTTTTTATGTTGTGTTTCCAATTGCCACATTTTTATATGCATATGTGTCTTTTAGTATCATGGTCACATACTTCATTTTCCTTCAGATCCCAAAATCATCAGTGCCCAGAATAGCCAATGAACAACTAATCAATATTCTTTTTCATCTCTTTTATTCAATATTAAACTCAGACA
>VYZQ01012869.1:9577-43714 GCA_013400655.1 Mystacornis crossleyi | reverse complement strand
GGGCAGGGCAGGGCCGGGACGGGGCGGGCCGGCCGGCCGGCCGCGGGGTTCGGCGGGGATGGGGAGTGAGGGATTGAGAATGAGGGATTTGGGGGCGCCGGGGCTGCGCCCCTTCTTCGTGGAATGCGATCCACCGCAGCCGGCACGGCCACGCGTGGCCGCAGTTGCTCGGGGCCACCAGAGCAGTGATTGGAGGAAACTTTGGCCGTTTTGGGGTGAAAAGCCCCGAAATGATGTGGCGGGTCCTGTCCGGCCGAGCGGGGCTTACACGGTGCTGCTGGCGGCTCTCCTCGTTCACCCGCCGTGGCCTTCCAGCACCAGAGCACCCCAGAGGTGCATCCCGAGGGGTCCTGCTGCACCTGGACCCCCTCCAGGCGCACTCCGAGAGGTCTCCCCGTGCTCGGACTGTGTTGGGGACCCCAGCACGGGGTGTTTGTCCTGCCCTGGCGGGCGGCCTTCGCAGGAATGCTAAAAATGTGCTAATTGTGCCCAGCCAGCGGCCACGGTTCCTCACGGATTACGAGTAATCATCTTTTTTAAAAGAGTAAACAATATAAAATCGATTGCTAACGAACAGTTTTGCCCTCTACCCCAGGCGGCTCCGCTCGGTTCGGCGAAAAATCCCCAAAAGTGCCTCATCTCACTCCGATCATCGAGATCTTAAGTCAGAACAAAATGTCCCCATGGAAACCGGGCAGTATCTATCGGGACTGCGTTCGCACACAACGAGAAAAGGCCTTTGTGTCCCCCACCCCTGTATTTATTACTGTTTAATTTCTTTATTAGAATTCTGCGGCCCCGTTCTCGCAGGTTGGAAGGGCGAGGTTGGGGAGGTCCTGCGCGTGTGAGGCCTCAGACAAAGCGGCCGAGTCCAGGCGCTGCCGGAGCAGGACGCCCGGGCTCTGCGCAGGCAGACCCAGCCACGGGCTCCTGCTTCATTTCAGAAACTGCAATTTGTTTCTTCATTGCAGTGGAAGTCCTCAGCCGGGTTGCTCTCTGCAAACTTTGTGTTATAGTGCCCGGGACTGATACGGAATTTACTGGTAATTACTGGTTTGGAGCTGCAGGAAGGTCACGTGTAATAGAGGACGCAGTAAAATTCGAAATTTAAATTTTCTCCGGATTAGGCAAAGTGCTTTTCTGAGGTCCCGACCCCCAAATGCTAAAAGAGAGCAAAATGCTCAACACTGAAGTCAGCAATTTAGCATGAGTATGTGAATTTTTTATCAACACTCCTGCAGAAATAGAATAGTGAATTGACACAGTGATGGAAAATGCAAGTGTCCCAGTAACTCATATGTACATAACAGGGTAAACATTCCCAAAGAAAAGATACTTCATGTCTACTGTGTAAAACAAAACTTTTTAAAACTGGCAGCAAATAAGGACTAAACATGCCACAGTACTAGAAAACTTTCTTCTTTATATAAAGTATGTTTTATATGCTGTGCATTGATTTTAAATTATTTAATATAAACATTTTTATCATAAGCATATTCAAATCTTATATATGAATAAAGTTATAGGTAAAGGTAGGAGCTTTTACTCAATTCATGCTGCAAATTGATTGTCTCTTTTTTGTCAGTTCAGAAATAAATTAGTCTTTCAACAAAGAGAGCCTGAAGATGGTGAAATAAGTCTACATGAAGTGTTGCACAGATAAGATTAAATGGTATTTTTACATCCTCCTGCTGACCTTTGATTTGTGTTTTTGTGTATCTTGGAAGGGAGTCCTGGGGTCTGCAAATACATCAGTTGCTAAAAAAAGTAATGGTCAAAGAAAAAAGTGCCAGAACTTTTCTTAATATTTTAAAGGGTATGGTGTAGTGAAAGCAGTTCTTTGCCATGTCAGCTGGGCAGAGAGTTTTGATGGCCTTTTCAAGCACACGGTGATTTATAGGTTGCAAGGTGGTGCTTGTAAAACTCATTACTTACTGTGGGAAGGTTTTGTTCCAGGTTGGGAGGTCTGTTAGCAAAACTAAGCACGGTGCAATCCTTATACAGAGATGAGAGAAAAAAAATTTTTAAATTGCTGAAAATCACTTTCAGAGTTTATTGTGAAATTCTATACTTCACTCTTAAAACAAATGTACTGAAATTTGGAATTTTTTTTCCTGTAATGTAACCGCATGCATGCATATGTGCTAAGAAGATATTTCTGTTTCCCTCACTGCACTTTTCTTCTCAGTGCTGCAGATAATTCTATTCTCTCTCTTCTTGGTTACTGATTCATTCATACTGTAACAACTATGATCCAAGTCATGTAACAACAATAAATCCAAGGCTTGCCTTGGACTGTCTGCTCCCCTTCTGTTCCCTACCAAAATCAGAATTATTGTCTGACCTTTTCCATACTGGAGAAAGCAGAGTGAATTGTGCTGAACTATCCAAATGCATATAAGAAAAGGAAATCAGAAACAACTAAGAGGGACAAATCTTCGTGAAACAAAAAATTAGTTTTCAAAACAAACTATCCCAAGATCAGTTCCTGTATGGAAAGGCTTCTGTCAGATTAATAAAATCTAACTTATTTCTCAAAACTTTGGGAATAGTTGAAAGCCCCAAGATCTTCTCCTAAACTTGCAGAACACCACCATGAAATCAGTGTCCAAAACCCTATTTTATAGCCAGGTCCAAAGTCTTTCAGACACCATACTTTTTATACTTTTGGAAGAAAATGTTGGGGGAGATCAGGTCATCTTATAAAGAAACAAAAAACTCAAAGGAATATTTAATAGAAAACACTTTAATCGTTATCTACAGACTTATTCCCCTGATAAGAGGGAGGCTGCAAACTCTTTCTGGGAATTCTCACACAGTCACAGCTCCGGTAAATCTTTGCACCAGTGGAGTTCCTTTAAGGTCTGTCTTCATTTGTCTCCTGTACACTTTGGATTTTTTGTGTAACTGTGGATTACCTATCATGTGCTGCTGAATTGTCTTTAGTATAAAGCATTTAGCTGAAAAAGATGTAGAATGAAAATTTTCTTCTCATGAGGACAGAATAAAAAGAGATACTTTGAGATTTTCCTCAGTGTCAGTGAAAAATTCAGTATTAGTTTTCTGAGTCGTTGCTATGAGCTTGCACTTGTTATGAAAAATGACTGATAATAGTGGTTTTATTTCACACTTTTGTCATTGTATTAGTAAAACATTTGAAACTGGCATTCACCTTTTAATTTCTATTTGCTTCATTTGTAAAACTATTTAATAGGGGAAAATGGGATACGAATAAGTTATGTTACCTTGCATTTTAGCTGAGTGAAATATGCTTATAAAAATGCTAAGCCCTCTCCTAAATAAGACCAATCTACATATATAAAATAAGAAAGAAGGGTATAGTAATGGCATAGACTTCATGTCTAATTTTAATTTTTTTTACTGTATTGATTGCTGTAATAATAATGTAACATTTGCTGTATCTCTGACATGTTGTAAAGGACTGCTGTATACCTTATGTCTCAAACCTGTCCTTTTAGGAGCTCTTTGACAATTTATTATAAACATATTTATTATAACAAAATTTAAATGTATAGAATGAACTCTTTCTCATTTAACTTCCCAGTTTGGTAGCTAAGCAGATTAAAGTCTGCATTTAGGTTTCTAATCCTTTTCATTTATTATGTGTCTATATAACTTTGTAGTAGGCTGAAATTACATTTCTCTAAAGCTCTTTTATGCAATTTCTATAGGGTTTGATTCTGTGAGTTACCGCCACCTTTATTAACATCATGGGAAGTTAAATGAACTCATCCTTTTGGTGGACTGAGTTCTTAATCTATTTCCTTCCCATTGCAGGTGGGTTAAATCCTTAAAACTGGATATAAGTTGTCAAATTGAAAGGCAGCTACTTGCATGACTAAATGAGCCTTTTCGTGATGCAGGATAGGGCCATGTGTAATGCTGAAATTAGAAATATTTCCCACACGAACTTGCTGAGGAACAGGGTTTATATTTTTTTCATGTCAAAATCAATTCTTGGAAGGCAGGGTTTTGATGCTGGCCATCTATTTTCTGTTTCAGATTCTCTGGATAGACTGTCTTGTTAAACACCTTTTCAGACACCTCATGCATCCTCCTGCCATTTTGATAGATCATGGATTATATCTGCCCACACCATTGCATTAAATTCTCTGTGGTTTGAGATTTGCCTTTCTCATCAGAAGGTTTTTGTTGTGTACCAGCTTCTCTGCTTCATGTCACTCCGGATGGGTGAATTCCTCTCATGCACAGGTTTCCAATTTTGCCAAATATTACTGGTATTTTGATGAGTTTTCTAATTTGTGTATATAATACAGCATTTTAATTCATGCATATGTCCCTGCATATTAATTCTGAAGTACAGTTTCTATTTTGTAACAGTGCACAACTTCCCCTTTTGTAAAATTGCTTAATAGATTTTATTTTTTCACAGCTAGCAATCAGAATATATTGTGAACTCTCTAGATTTTGTGTAAATCTTTATATTTGGGTGAGCCACATCATCCAAATACATGCTTAAGCCCTTAAAACTGTGTAAATAGCTTAAATGAGGAGTGTGTAAGTTTGCAAACCATGAAACCTGTGTCTTGAGGAGCGGTGATCTTTCCATCAAAACAAGCTACAAAGGCAGGCTGCGCCATGAATCTGATCCTACACGTTTTATACATATGATGGGTAATTTGGATATGAGTGCTCCTGCTGATGCTTCAGCCCATCCATAGGTTCACGGAAGGAGGAACTGGTCCTGGCCCTGCACACACCTCTGTGCACACTGAACTCCTCCTTCAGGGCAGGCGAACTAAAGAGGACTGGTTTAACCTTTTTTTCTGTGCATAAACTTAAAAATATGCTCAAGTCATTTCTAGATGAGACATCTCCTTCCAAAATACACTTCCGTTACACCACGTGGCATTTTAGAAATTAGTCAATAAATTACTGGGTGACTCCAGGTTACACATAAAATTTGTATTTTGTTTAGCTCATTAACTGTTACTGCGGGAAGATGTACAGCATTGCCTGCATTTTTTTCTGACATCCACATATATTATCAATATTTGATGTAAGGACCTGATGAGAAAACCCAGAGACCAGACCTTGTCTTCATGTTTCCATTGTGTCCTGGGATTTGCATGTTGATCTCTGGGAAGACATGTACCTCTCCCCTGTTGATCAGATTGTGTGCACTCGAGAGAGTCAAGCAGGTATTAGATTTTGAGAGCTAATTTCTGTCAGGCAGCCTCTAAGAAGAGGCAGAGGTTTGGGTATCATACATGTAAGAAATCTGGGAGTTTACACACACGCTTGATTGCCATGCAGAGCAAAAACCCAGCTGGTACTTCTTTCCACTCTTGAATTCCAACAGTTGTATGCAATGGGAAATGCAAGGATTCCTCTCTTTTTTTCAGCAGAAACATGAGCAAGTTACAGACAGAAGCTCTCAGGTTGCCTGTTAAATGAAGAAAACTTGTGCAGGTGCAGGGCAGGCTCTATAAATCACCTGCAAGTGGCAGGATGCTCCTCCTTCACCCAGCACCCAAAGCATCCCTCAGGCCCTTTTCTCTGTGTAACATCAGAATGTGCTTCAAGAGCACTGATTGAAGCAGATGTCCTAGACAGAAATCTGTGTATGTGTTCATTAAATTCAAAATCCTTCCAGTTAGGATGAGCTCCTTGGAGCAGGACAGTGTGAAGCAGTTTTTACATCCATTTGGGGGAGGTATTTTATCATGCAGCTTGTCAAAGTTCCCCTTCAGTGATTTCCCTTCCAAATACTTATGCAAGAGCTGGGCACTGACAGGTACATTTCAGAGGTTGTTGCCTCTCACAGGAGCATTTCGTAAATTCAGGGAACAGCGGAGTTCACAAGTTAGTTAAAACACATTGAGATTCAGGCTAAGTACTAGGATGTCTACTCTAGCCTGCAGAGCAGCTCACGATTAGAAGGGCATAAAACCATCTTAAACCTGCTATGTGTTCCCAGTTCTATGACTACAGGCATAACACAGTATCTCACATCTCATCCCAAGGCAACGCTTTTTTCCAGTGCATGTGTCATGTGTGCTCCAGATCCCCGCTAAGAAGATAAAACATATTAACAATAGTTTAACACATTTTGGGATGTGCATACTAAAAGGATGATCCTGTTATCCCGAGCTCAGAAAGTTCTGTTGGAAAAGAAGAGCATGACAGGAGGTAAACAAACCTTACCACGAGGAAGAATGTGTAATTGATCTCAGCATAGTGAGAAAATGTGCTTGCTTGGAAGTAATAAAATCCACAGATCCAGCCCAGACGGAAAATAAGGCTGAGGATGGATGCAGGCTGGAGTTCACATGGAAACATGCAAAGATGGGGTTTTTTTAAAAATTCCTTTTAAGAGGGAAGCTCATTTCTACCTCAGAGCGAGGTAACTAAACGTCTAACAGAGGGAAGGGGGTGTTATTCCCCCTCCAGAACCTGTCCCAGCTGCGAATATCTCCCGGAAGCGGCTTTTCCCGGCTGCCGGTGTGGCTCTGCCCCCAGGCTGCAAACAGGCTGAAGTTCAGCACTAGGGGGAAAAAAGTATTCCAAAGACGGAATAATATCCACTCGCTTTAATAACAGGGAGGGAGGGGGACATCTGGGGTGAAGCCAGAGGCGCCGGGGAAGCGGCTGGAGGTGGGGACCCCTGGCAGCCGGGACGCGCAGCAGCATCTCTGCGGTGGCAGTGGCAGCCCGGGATGCGATGGCAGACCTGGATGTGATGGAGTCCAGGATCCGATGGGAGTCCGGGATCCGGCACCGCAGGAAAAGCTCCTCTGCACAGATAATGAGATTGGCTTGCAGCCCCGGCCATCCGCGGGCAGACACAGAGCCTTTCGTCCGTCCTGCCACTGCCACCTCCCGTCGCCTTCCAGCCAGGAGACTACTACTCCTGCCTCATCTGATATGCAAAAAATCATCCGTCCTGGCACAGTCTTTTCTAGAAATTAGGGTTGTGAGTTCGGGAAAGACATCCATTTCCCTGTTTGCATAAATTTCCTCCTCCTCTGTAGCCTATTACAAAGCAACACTTCTGTGCTGTAATTTCATTAACCCACAAAGAACATAAAACTGATGTGGACAAAAGGTATTTTTCCATATAAATCACACATCTCAAGACAACAGGTCCTGTCAGTGTTTAAGAACTGTTTACTGTGCAGCTCCTTACATGAAATTATTTCCTGGTTAAACATGAGCCATATGCAACCAGCTAAGGCAGGTTTGCAGTTTACATCACAGAGTTGTCAGCTTTGCAAAAATTATTGAAAACACACAGATTATTGTGACTCAGCCCTTGAAACTCATTATATTGTACCTTTAAATATGTTCCCCACAAGTTTTTTGCCGGAATAGAAAGTTAAAATTAAAGCCAAAGGGTAGAAATTCTTGGAGGCAGTAACTCTTAAGGATTTGTATTAAACAGAGTTAATAAATAAATCATCTAGTTCTCACATCCTCCCATTATATATGCCATTTTATTAACTCTTAGAGAAAAATCAGACATGGTTTTCTTTAGATTTTTATGGAAATTATAGGTCAATTCTGCAAACACCTAAACATACAAGTAATTTTATTTATGTGAGCAAATTTACTCATGTATCTAAATATTTGCAGAATGAGACTTTTGAAAGTATAAATCAACTAAAAATATTGATATGTATAACTTTCCTTGTTCAATTAATTCTTGCTAGTGCTGACTAGCAAAACCTTGGCATTTGATGGCAAAAATGCCTTTGAACAGCAAAAAATGATGAAAGATTTGTAGGCTTCTGCCTCTTTCAGGATTAGGGTAGAATAAGGTGAGTTTAGTGCTACAGGCAGGACTCAACCTAAACCCAGATGTTCTGCAAACGACTTCGTCACCACAGCCACACTAATTTGTCACAAAATAGTACATTCTGAGATTTGAATCTATCACAAATATTTTATTCTCCCATTCAATCTTTAAAAGAAACTGAGAAGAATCAAGTAAAAAAAAAAGTAATCGAAATATTAGGAGTCTTAATACCAAATTATAAAGCAAAATACACCAACGTACAGCAAAATTCATTCAGTATTGATTTTTCAAAGTCTCCAAATGGATTTATTGGAAAACTTGGGAATAAAAAAACCAAAAGTGCACAAAATTTAAGGGCAGAAAGCAAGAAAGCAACCAGCATGCTGGGGTTTCTTTCAGATCAGTGTGTGTTCACATGGAAACTGAAATCCTTAAATGGTAACAGCAGCAATCATTATTAACCCTGAAATCACATCTATCAGCAAGGAAACAGTTGTAGGAGTTTTATGAGCTCTGCAAGGAGTGAAACTTGAACTGAAATATATGTTATGCAAAACAAAATCCTTGCAATTTCAGCTTAGAAATGCTTTTGAGGTACCTTGTGACAAGGCACTGGGTCATGACCCAGGTCTTGAGAAGCCTGATGTTAGTTTTCCTTGGGGCTTTGTTTACCATGGACTTAGACATTTTGTATTATTAAGAATCTGTGGCTTATGAGTACATTCTATTTATCTTACCAGTCTTTTTTGATGGAAATGCCTGGATTTTCTTGGAAACAGGGATTTTATTGTGGATTCCTGGTGCCCCTTGGAGAGGCTTATTTTTCTGGACAATAGTTTTCCTTAGTGTCACTACCCTTTTGATTTCCCAGTGGTCACAGGCTCTCAAGGTCGTGCAAAGTGCATCCTTTTGTTATAATGGACTCAGAATTTTGTATTAAAAGGCAGAAAAGAATATATCTGTTTAGTGATTTAAAGTATATTTTCTGCCATATATCTCTGTGTTAGATTTTCACTGTTCTGCTTTAAAAATCTGTGCAATTTGTTAAGAACATAACAGGTTTGAAGGCAAAATACAAGAATACACTCAGTATATATATTTTTTAATTTACCTGTAAAACTGAAATGCAGATTCTGCAGCAGGATTTTCCACATGAACCTCTGTATAATTTAAGCCTTCAGTATATCAGAGATATTGTACCTTACACAGAGTGTAATGTAAAGTATTAAGAAAGTATGTCTTCCTGTTTTGTTCATTTTGATTTAGCTTGACTTTTCCTTTCTACGTTACTCATTTAGGCAGATCCTCTTCTCTTAAATTCTTCCTGAGGAGTGTTGTATTAAAAAATGCTGATGACTGCCACAGCTTGTGTCATCACCGCATTTGTGACAGTGCTTTGCTTGCCCAGAAGGGAAATAGTGCTTCTTTTTACTAACCAGAAAGCACAAAACTTTATGAAGGCTGAAGATTCAGTGAGAATAATATGAATTCCAACATGATTTTTCCCCCTTGAGATTTGCCTGTTTGCAATCTCCTTTCGACCGCTGTAACAGCAAGTTTTGATTTAAAAACTCATCAGCTTTTTAAGAGCATTTAAATTCTTTACTTTCTGTTACAAGATTACACAGATTCCAGGTAAATTTATTCTTTGTTGTGTAGGAAATCTAGTAACTCACTTCACAAACTGCTTGCAACCCCGGCTAGGAATGAGTACAGTTTGTCTGCAGGCTGTGGAGGCGGCATGAGGTGCCCCAGGGCTCCAGAGGTCACTGCTGGTTTGGGCTCTCTGCGAGGGTTTCTGGGGGCGGCAGCGGCGTTGTCCTGCTGCTTCTCCCAGCTTGTGCACAACCAGTTCTAGCAGGATCGTATCCTCTGCTCTCCCTATAAAACCTACAACCAAAAAGGATTGTTAAAAAGATCATGTGCATTAGCAACGTAAAATTTACTGCCTTCAGGACAGTTTAATTGTCTTTTTCAAAAGTGATTATTTTACATATTCCTTTAGAGATGGCCAACAGTTGCAACATAAAATGTGTCTACTTTTAGCATCATGTCCTATGAATAAATTCTCACAATCAGTTTAATTATTAAATTATACAATTTAAAAACAAACTTTCTTTTTCAAAAACTTCTTCACTTTCCTGATACAAAAGCAAACTGCTAAAGCTGCAGCTTTTTGAACTGTGGTTTTGTTTGTTTGGGTTTTTTCTCCAAATCTGCTGTTGCTTACTTTTTTGGAAAGTCTCTAAGGAGAAACGAGAAAAATAATCTTGATTTCATTTTTGCTTACAAGTAGTATCTGACCATTTTCATTGCCTAAACTTGCTCCACTCACACAGCTCTTTCACTTTGCTCTGCAAATACCCGAGTAACATATAAACATAAACTAAAGTGTGGTAACTGCGTATTTTACATATTTTTATTGAACAATTTTATGAGAAGAAAGTTTCATTATAACGTTCTGCATAAATTACCAGGCAGTTCCCTGACAAAGCTTATTAAAGTCAATGGAATTTTTTCTCTTCGCTGATTTCAAGTTGAATTAGAAAAAGTCTTTGAATAAGACTTAAACAACAATAACTTTTAAAAAAATTTTCCAACAAAATATGACACAATAAATTATTTTCAGAGAGTGTAACATGAGGCTCACACATAATTTTATTTATCTATATTTTTTATTTGCTAGTTTTCCATATTTTCCAGTCTTCTGGGGGAAAAAAGGCTACTAGGTTAAATTGCAGCTTTGCTTAATTAAGAATTTAAGACCAGTCCTTTTTTTTTTTTTTTTTTAACTTTTGCCTTTTTACTTGAAATGTTTTCAGGTCAAAGTAGAGCTCATTCTCTAATTAAGGTCTTACATGCTGCTACATTCTAGTAATGAAAGAAGGCAACAAATTCACTAAATCCTCCAGTTCTGACAAATCAAGTTATTTTCCCATCTGCTCCTACTTGCTGGAATCACTTTTTAAATCTACCTCTCCGATTCCCACAGAGAGGACAGGAGGATTTCCATTACCTCCGAGTTACATATTTTATTTGTAAAGAAATGATGGATTCTTAAAAGATTCTTTTTCACATAGTTTTTGGTGTTTTGGGTTTTTTTAAGAATATAGGCTTTTCTTAGAAACCTGAATTCCTTTTTAGTTTAGATCTTTTTTTGAGCTCTGGATGATGCAAGCCATAGGCATAAACAGCTACACAAAGTAAACTGGGATTTTACTGTGCATTCCTGGTACCCCTTGAAGAGCTTATTTTTGTGGACAATAGTTTTCCTTCGTGTCACCACCCTTTTGATTTCCCAGTGGTCGAAGGATTCCAGGGTCGTGAAAAGTGCATCCTTTTGTTCCTCCTAGCCTAAATTTCTGTAAAAAAGGCAGTTAAAGGACCTTAAATTTGGTCGAGGCATGAAGGGTATTTCATGTAGCAGAACTCAAGCTGCAGGATTTGTTAAATTACAGTTAAGACTGCAGTTCAAGAGAAAAGGTTTCATTAAACACACAGTTCAATATCCAAACTTTAATAAATATCTATTAATAAAGTCACATAATTAATTCTGGACTGTTTCTAACCATTCAAATAATGATTGCGAAGCAGCAAAAATTCGGCATTATTTTAATATCTAGCTGTAATTAAATTGTAATTAATTCATTCATTTTGTACTGTCTTTTTAAAAGGCCTTCTCTATGTATTTGTAACTTTATTGAGAAACACTAATTATTTTCTTTATTATCTAAATATTATCTTATTATCTCTTCCAGTTAAATCATGGTTCTTAAGGACCCCTTACCCTTTACAAAGACTAATGAAACTAAATTTCAGACAGAAAATTTAACAGCCCACCTGTGAAATTTGTCAAGGAAGGAATAAGCACATTTCTTAAATACGTGTATTTCATCCTTACAATAAGATTAATCATACTAAATAAATGTTATTTGCAATAGTTCATCTCTTTAACATCCTCACAGCACCCCCCATCCCTGTTTCAGCTTTTATGTTTCTGATACGAGGTGGCTCTTTAAGGGGAGGTGCAGTCCAGCATTTAATTGTTGGAATTTGGGGCTCAAAACATCATGCCCTGGGTAAAGTCAGCTCTGAAGGAGAAGGACTCTGGTGGTCACTCCCCCTCCTTCGTACACATCCACATCCTCTGAAACAGTTCCCAAGGTCCCAGCAAGAGCAGGAGAAGAAGGGTGGAGAAAATGGCAGAAGCTGGGTAAGAGCTGGAGCAGAGCTGCAAGGGATGGGGAAGAGATCAAACACGAGGTTGGATCCTGGGCTGGGAGAGAGGAGAGTCATTCCCTTACACTGGGGACTGAGATAAGACTCCTGACTTTTTTACTGACACTGAGTGTTGGAGCCTGCGGTGCCGTGTCAGGCTCCTCTCTGCTTCAGGTTGATCCCATCCTTTAAAGATGGAAAATTAGTTATTTGCCAAGGTAAAGTGTTCCATGGACAGTGTTACCTCTGAGCAAGTGTTGCTCTGTTTAGTTTCCTGATAAACAAAGTTCTCATCTTCCCTTTTCAGCCAAACTCCCATGAGGCAGGCAGAGGCTTCTGTGATCCATTCACTTCTTTCCTTTTTTTTTTTGGAAAAGAATCCATCAAGATAAGGATGTTTTGCTTACAGAAGAGCAGGATGCATTTCCCAGCACTGTAGTTTGTAAATTAATGGGGTTTGTACTGAAATGTATACTAAAGCCTCCCAAATCTCCCCTGAAAAACAAGATAAGAGAATCTATTTAAATCTATTTTCTGGATCCCCTGTAGTCCCTCCCCTTTCCAAGAATTCAACCCTGTAGTCTCAAGGTACAATGCTGATTTTCCTAAGAGCAGATGGAGTGCACCTGGAAATGGGAAGAAAGGCTTGACTGTGGATGCACCATGTTCCTCTAAGGTAATGATGGGATTATCTGTCCTCAGAGCATAGAGGTAAATGCTGCTACATAAGATCTGGTGTCTTATGATCTTTTTTTGACAGGACTGTCCATTTCATGGCAGGGGGATTGGAACTAGTTGATCATTAAGGTCCCTTGCAGCCCACATCATTCTGTGATTCTGTAACAGATGGTGTTCTTTCCAGCCTTGTTTGGCACTTCTCTTTGATTGATCCTTCCTTCCTTCCTTCCTTCCTTCCTTCCTTCCTTCCTTCCTTCCTTCCCACCCTCCCTCTCCTTCTGTCTTTTCTTTCTCTTTCATCCTGTCTTGCTTCTTTTCTTCCTTTTCCCTTTTTTCTTTATCTAGCTGTGGGATTGTTCCTAACCTGTTCCATAAAAACACCACTCTGGCAAATTGCCCTGCAAAAGCCCTGAAAGGCTGCTCACTGCAGAGTAGGCTGCAGATTTCTGTCATCTGCACACTTAGTGCTCATCACTCGTGTTGTAGGATGACTTCAGGGGAAGTTTCCATTCTCTTATGATCAATAAGATACTTCCTGTGTGACTTCAGACTCCTCTCCAGATTAATTTAGTCTCTGAGCCCAGCATGGTGCTGACCTCTGAGACAGAGGTACCTGCTTGTTTGAATGTGGGCTGAAACAACCGTGCTACTGTCTGATCACTGCTGAATCAGGAGAATCAAAATCCCACAGAGGAGAAAGATTCTATGATTATTAATCCTCAGTCAACTGAGACAGAAATTCAGGACTTCAGACTGCCTTCAATTTACACTGATCTTCCTCTAATGTCAGAGAGAAGTTTAAATGGAAACTGAAGTAGAAGACATCCTTTCTGCAGCATTTGTATTTCAATTTACTCATACCACATAGGAGTACCTCAACACCTAATAAAGCATCTCTGAACTCACTGCTTCCCAATTATATAATTTTGGCTAAGTGAAATATTACTGCTGTTATTTAGTTAATACTTTCCTCATCCACAAATATAAAGTCTGTGCCAAAAATCCTGTTCATGTCTCATTTATATTGCCTATAATTCTTATAATATTTTATTTTAGATGATCCAATTCTGAGAACAAACATTTACCATAATCCTTCTGCAATATATTTCACCTGTTATAGTTGTTCTTATGGGATTTTGATGTAAATCCAGATAAAATTTGCTACTTTTCTGTTTTTAACAACAACTGTTTCATTTCCTCAGTTCAGCAACTATGGTGCAATAAAACATACCCAAAGAGATAACTCTGAGTAAACAGGATAATAATGTATTCCAAATGTTTCACTCCTGGAAGTTTTGATTCATGTCCTAATTTAGTTTCAATTCACAGGGATCTGGAGATACCCTTAAAGTTCCTACAGGAATGTGTTTCTGTATAAATGTGTCTCTGCTCAGTTTGTAAGCAAAGAATGGGTTATGGCTGAAATATCAGGAATCTTGTAGGTCAGGATTAAAGGGCAACTGTTAGGGTTACCAGAGGCAGCCTATATTGCCTGTCTACACTCTGCAGAGCTTTCTAGTAATTCAATGTAATGAGATTTGACTCCTCCACAGTTCTTAAATAACACTTAGAGCCTAAACTGTAACCATGTTTCATATATCCAGATCCCAATGCAAATGTTAAAACAGAGTAAGAACCTCTGAGGAGTTTGAGTGGTGATGCGATTAAATTAAGTGGGTTTACAACAAATATAGTTTGTAATCCATAACTGTAAACATTTCAGACATAAGTCCTATAAAATTGACTGTACTTTATAAAGATATAAAAGTTTTGCTTAATGCATGAACTGCAACATTTATTTGATTTTTAAACGTGTATATTTTCTCCAACAAACTAATATCATAGCCACAGCTTTAATATCACACCAACAGCTAAAACACAGGTGAGCTCCTGTGTGTTTAGCTGGGGTATTGTAAGACCCTTACTCACACTGAATGAAACCGCTTTGGCGAGTTTCCTGATGTCAAGACTGCTAAGGAAAAGTATTAAAAACTTTAAACCTTTCTAGAATAAAAACGGTCAGCATTCACATCAAAGTGAAATTATATTGTTCAAACTTTTTTTTGCCCTGTGACAGCAAACAAACTTTAGGAATGTAGAGTAAACCCTGGGAGGAGATATCTTCTCCTAATTTCAGTGCTCAGGACTTCTTTAGCCAAGCTAATAAATCTGAATCACTGATGTTTGAAAAATTGGCTTGAGAGGGAGAAAAAAGAGTGAAAACAAACAAGCAAGCAAACAAAAAACCCCTCTACAATGCGGCAATTACAAAAATTCTAGAGGAAAAAGACTTCAAAAGGAAAAGAAGGGGTTCCCAAATTCATTGTTGGAGCATATGAACCTGAGTTAGGAGGTGCAAAGATAAACATTCCAAAGGAGGAAAGAACAGGGGGTTCTGCCTGTTGTGGGGCTGGTGATTTAGATGTTGGAGCGAAAGAAAGCTTCCAGGGAACAGAGGGTCATTGTTCCCGGAATGCAAAGGCATCCGCAGCTTTTCGAAGAGAAATGCCCGGGAGCCGCCGGAGCTCACTGACAGCCGCGCGTGGAACTCCGGGAAGGGGGAGCAGGAATCGGAAAAGGGAAAATGGGGCTCACTGCGGACACCCCCCACCCCGCCTCCCCCGCTTACAGAGTCAACCGGCAAGATTCAGGAAAGGTCTCGAAACTGAGGATTTAAAACAAGGCTTAAGGGAAAAATTAGCAAACTTCAGGTGATGAACTGAAGAGTTGCTTCAGGCAAGAAAAGCAGGGCTTAGCCATGGACTGAAATTTGAACAGCCAAGTGTCCGTCCGAGCAAAGTTAAAACAGCAGCCAAGATTCAGGAATAGGGTTTGCACAGAGAGGTAGTAATGCAGCACCACTCGGGAAAATAAGGAGCGAGGTGGCAGCTGTTAAATGGAGAAAAGTGAAATGAAGTGAATAAACGTAGAAAAATCTTGCCTGTCTGGTATATTAAAGCTTTATAGATAGATAAACATCCCCCCCCCCCTCCATGTTTTGTCCCAGCCATTAAGTGACGCACTCGGTTACTTTAGGGTGAGCGTTTCCCAAAACACACGGGTCGAAGGAAGTCCAGGAGTTGCAGGGGGCGGAAGGAGGCGGGGTGAGAGTTGCGGAATCCACACCCGCGCCGGCGGCTCGGCTTCGTGCTGTCCGTCCAGAGACCTCCCGGGTCCGAGGGGGTGCCCCCGGGCGCGGGGATCGGGCGGGGCCGGGGCTCCGCGCCACACACGGCCGGGGAGGGGGATGATTCCCGCTGCGAAGGGAACAGGACCGGGACCGTGCTGCCGGCAGCACTCGGGTCTCACACCGAGCTCCCGGCGCCAGCGGCGGCTTCTCCCGTGTTACACTTGGGAACCAACGCGCCCCGGGCGGGGCTCGCCGCGCCTGCGAGAGAGTTTGGGTTATAAGCGCAGGCATCCCGGCAATGGATTGGCGCATCAGGCGGGCTGTGCATCTCCGGGCGCTGTCACACAGGGCCAGGGAACCGGGGCCGCCGGGACCGGCTCTGCCCGAGGCAGTGGCTGCCCGCAGGTTTCAGCGAACCGTGGCCCGACAAGCGCGGGGTGAGCCGGCGGCTCCGCTGCCGCAGCCACTTCTGCGGGAATAGCTCTGGGTTCCGCCGCAGCGGGACAGAGCCGGCAGCAGAGTGATATGGTGCTCATTCATCGAACCACACTAAGTTTAGTCACCACGGAGTCATGTGCTTGTCTTTGCTTCCCCTCCTGCCCGAGCTCTGTGAGTGGTTTAAAGTCTACCAGGGCACTCTGAGCCTCAGCAATTCATATTTACATGGGGGGCAAAGAGGGGTGGGATGGATTTAAAAATTACTCAGTTCAAAGGTAGTGGCTGGTCTTTGCCTGTCTGTCAGATCTAAGAGGAGTGAGTGGATTTTCGTGGAGGAATTTCATGGAAATTAAATCCCTACTGGGGTGATCCATTCAACTCCTAAAGCTTCAGCCGAGTTTTGTATCCTGGATGAATGCTCTGCTGAATAGCTTGGTGGGGATGCAAAAAGCCACCTTAAACTAGGGATTTTTCTTCTGCTAAATTGACTTCAAAGTAGTAATTAAACAATAGGTAGCTTAAAAAAAATAAAGTTATAAGAAGCTATGGGACAAAATTACCCTATAACTAGAAGCTGTATTTTATGGGAGGGGGGGAAGGGGGATGGGGTGTTCAAAATGGAAAAGTGACTGGATAGAGGCTATTTGAGAGAAACAAAAATGGGTGCAAGAAAGTAAAATGAATTGCACCGATTCAAACTTTTTGGTTGGTTTGTTCATTTCTTTTTATTACAGCTGTACTACAGTCGAGTCTGGAGCTGGGTAAGTGGAGGAAGGGAAGAGACTGTGGAATTATTTGGGAGATTTTAAGCAGAAGCATCCAGTTCAGGGGTGACAGGCTGAAACAGCTTTCTGTGGCCTTTGTCCTGTCCTGTGTTTGAGGCTTGTCTTCTCCAGGCTGCTCTGCATAGGTCTGAGCCTGCACAGCTCAGTATTCATCTCTGCCTTTGTAAAGCAAAAACGGCATTTGTGGACAAGGACAGTCTTGCTGCCAATCTTCTCCCTCTTCCTCTGTCTCCCAAACCCACAATCACAACTGCATTCATCTCTCTCTGTGATGATTTAGAAGCACATTTGACTTGAAGCTAAACCAAATGAAAACTAATCTCCTGCCTGACTACCGTGGTGAACTCTCCCTAATTCTCTCCTCCCCTGCAGTAAAACTCCCTCACTGGCCATTTGCTGATTTTAGTCCTTGGGGTCCTTGCTCTCATATGCAGGATATTGCCCAGTGTTGCACCGTCTGCCATTATGCCTGTTCTGGAAGGAGAAACCTGAAAGTTTATTGCGCAGTTTAATTTAAAATATCTTTGAAGTGATTGGTTTGGGGCCTTTCCTGGGTTTAAATGCTTTTGGCGCTTTATTCCCACAATTTTGTTGAATAGAGGATGTCACTAAATGAGCTACAGAAAGAAGGGGAGATAAACAGCACTACAGCAGTTGCTGGATTTTCAGTGTGTTTAAGGTAAGGCTTGCTATTTTAAAGTGAAATGCCCAACACTGCACTTAATCTGATTAGCACATTTTTTTTCATACTCCCGGGGTATTTCTGGGAATTAATGCTCAGGTTCAGACTATGAAGCATGGCAGTGTACACTGTCAGAATCTGAGCCATGGATCTTTAAAATACTGTCCATCTCTTGACTTCTGACAAGGGAAACCATGGTAAATGGTACTCCAGGTAATGACTTTCTAGTCTTAATAAAGCTTACTGCAGTCCTTGGGCTAAGCTATCAAATTTAAGTATTCCCAGTGTCCCAGTGTTGTACTGTTAGTGTGATAGTTACTGTTAGAAGAAAGCTCTTAAAATATAATTTGCCATTGTTACATTGCTTTTCAAATACATTTCAGAGTCTATTTGCACTGAGAATTGCTTTTTGTTTTTTAATCTTAAATGTGATAGGTTACTGATAACTGCGGTTTCCATGAAGTGATGAGCTGAAAACTGGCAAGAACTGTTTGATGGGATATGTAAAATCCTGGTGAATTTTTGCCCACACACGGATACTTTTATTGTTACAAGCCTTTGCTATACCTGTCAGAAGGCTGATTTCCTGCCAGACAGTAGTTCTTGTGATAACTAAATTTTATCCTCGCCAAGGTGATACAAGAGTATGAAGGCAACACACATTGCCAAAAGTACTGGAAATGGGAAAGCACTTTGAACAACACTGAGATGCTTCTGTGCTGCTGGCCAGGTAACAAATAGCAATACACAAAGACTTTGCAGTAGTACTAATGTAATTTGCTGGAAAGTCCACAATTTCAGAAAACCATGGAAGTTGCAATAAAACACAATGGCAGAGTGTATGTTTTGTTTACAGCTTTTCTGCCTGGCTGTTCCATACCATTCAAACAGACAATGTTGCTGGAGTGTAAAGTAATGAGAGCTCTGCAGGGTGGTTTGTATCAGCTGAGCTCAAAGCCAGCAGCTCTGGGACAAGATCTGGCAACAAGTTAGTCATGTGTGGGTGTTGTGTGAGAGGTAGTGGCATGCTGGTTGCTGATACTTAATGAATAATCAGTCATCTCTCCTTTCTCACAGGCTCTCAGAAAGTTACCTTGTGGGGCCAGGTAGGTTTCCAGACAACAGACTGTCCTGGGCCATATACCAAAATTGTCCTATTGTGCTTTAAAAAACAGCCTGAAAAAAAAGCCTTCCCAAAGTTGTGTCAATCCCAGCTGGGACTGGGTTGACAATGGAAGTGGTTTCCCGCCCCAATCACACATTGTCACTCCCCGGCTCAGGCAGTGCTGCTGGCCTAAAATCAGTCAGACCAGGTTGCTGAGCTGGATATAAAAATAGATACAGATGATCACTTGCATCTCCTCTGGGAATCAGAAGGATCTATATTCTTTGTGATATAGGATATAAACTACACATAGGCAGGAGTCAAGTCCCAAATCACATACACAGATTATCCACCTCTTTTGAGGGAGCCTGACCAAAACTACGGACTGTTCTCTGAATGTCTTCACCCTGAATGTCAAACGCCTGTGTCTTACATTTGCAGCTTTACTTGTCTCATGCAGGTATTCCCAGAGGACAGTTTGCAATGCCTCTGCCAGTACTCACAAGCCAATGTTTTCAGATACATCTGACAGTGATCCCTAACTTATTAAGAAGTCAACAGTGTTTGTTCATCCAGTAAGTTTAGGAACTGCTGGTCTAAGATATCTTTATTGTCTGACTATAAAGAAGTTATTCTGTATCAAAAACCACGAGGGTATATTAGATTCATAGCTGTGAAATCCTCTCCTAGATGGAAAACTGAGGTGTACAAGCTGAGACTGGTTTGTTTTTAAGGAAGTGCTGATGGTTTTAAAAATATGTTGAATTCAAATGAGGAGAAAATGTTTGCCATAAGCCACAGATGGCATGAAACAATAGCTCTGACAATGGCTCCCAGAACCATCCAGTGCTCCTGACTGGTTTAATTCAGAAACTTAAAGATGGTTATTTAAATGAGAGTAATATTAGCTACTTATATCTTAGCAGAAAAAAATCTTTAAAAAATACTAGAACCCAAATGGTTCTAATGTCCTTCACTGATCTTTAAATTTATCTTCCTTGTACCTGTACCCTCTATGGTTTGCATGTTCCACTTACTGACTACAACCACAAACATCTCTTGTCTATTTAAAACCAAGGTGGAATCTGCATTAGTTACATAATAAATAAAAAAAAGTACAACTTGTACTAATCCTTTTCAGATTTGTTTGGAATTGTTCTATTACTTTTGGAAATAAAAGAATACAAAATCCAATATTCTTGATATTGGCAGTAAAGTCCACCTGGTTAAGCCATACACACAACATTCATGTTTATCATAATTCTCTCCTTTTCCAAAAGAAGAATCTGAACAATGATTTATATTTCCCACCTCATAAATGGTGGGAAATTCTTACTTCTTGTTGCCATTTTATCCTTGTACTTGTAAGATAGCTGATCTGTAATGCTCATCTCCTTTTACGAATTAGTTTGTGAATTGTACAGGAGCAGGACGGAGTTGGTTGGTTGTGTCATGCTTAACTCTGCAAGATGCCATAGTACAGGTAAGGAATCAAGTAACTGAGACATAGATCTCTGCCCAGACATAGGAAAATATCATCTCTTAAATATTTGTATAACATAGCAGTTAAAGGCCTAGGAAATAGCTGGCTGCAATATAAGCCTGTAGGAAGACACTTCTGCTTGTAAACCTTTGCAACCTATGTGGATAAGAGAGAGAGAAAAAAGCAGTGAGATGGAGTGACATGAGACTCTAATTGTGGGTACAACATGTATGATGTGAAACATCAAGAAACTGAGAGACAAACCTTAGGCTTAGGTCAGGAAAAGCATCTGTTCATGCCTTAACAGAGCATTTATCCCAGAACAACAGAGAGCAGTGTGTGGCACATAGAAGATGCAGCTATTGAGGTGACAGAACACTACAGACAAACCAGTGTCCTTATGGATACACAGCACAGTGCACATGTGATATCTCGTCCAGCTGATGTGCTGTTGTACTGGTGTGCTTTTAGCTTAATTAATATGAATTAGAGTGAGTGAGTGAGTGAGTGAGTGGGTGAGTGAGTGAGTGAGTGAGGAACCTCTGTATTTTGTAACTGTGGAAGATGAAAGAGCTGCTTCAGGATTGGGAACGCTGTACCTTATACACATCTTTATGCTAAAATAATCAGGAGTAAAGTAATTAAGGTTTCAGTCACCATTAGCAACATTTGTTCTTTTGAAGGGGGTTTATGGGGACTTGTTTTGCTTCACTTTAGATTTAACATCTGGACATTTTGTAGCTGCTTTGAGAATGAAAGGAAATAAGATCAACAATCTTGCACAAAACCAAGCAAATGCAATTAAGAATCTAATATCTAGTGGCTTTCCAGAGTTTCAAAGTAAGCTGCTGTTGTACAATGAAATCAGAGAAGAGATTTGTTTGCGTACAGTGTTTTGGGGTGGAGCTCAAAGCTTTCTGGACACAAATTCCCTTGGCACAGGCCTTTGATGTCCATATTTGACTCCAACTGGGACACTCATTATCATTTTTAAACTACATTTGAATGACCATCAATAAAATTACAAGAAGTTTTGTTGGTTTGTTTGGGTTTTTGTTTTTCCTTCTGGTAAGATATAAATGGGAGTACCTGCAGGATGGCTGAGCCATTCAGTGTTCTCTTTTCCCAGGACACTTTCCATGCATTATCAATTTTCTTATTAATTTCATTTCTCTCCTGAACCCTTGCAATCAGCTTTTTGTGAATCTCCTTAAAGCCAAGTTGGCACAGCTTGTTGTGGGATCTTATCCTGTACACAGGTTGCCTTTNGTGGGTTCTGTCGGTCGAATAAAGATAACGAATGTGGGCAGTTGCTGATGTCAGAGAACCAGAAGGTGGCGGCACATCACAAGTGTATGGTGAGTGACCGGGAGTGGCATGGAGCCGGGAAAACGCTGCAAACACGTGGAAAAGCCAACCAGACTGGAATTGGTCCACATGATTAACCACTGTAATTTGGTGGGTTTCATATCTATAAATTTCTGTATCACTTATACCCTTAAAAATTAAAATGCAGATTTTGTCTTTGCAATTTTAGCTGTTCTCATCCGCACTGGTTTCTTCACACACTGATAATGAGAGTCTTGGTGGATTCTCTATTGAAGATATTCAGAAAGAAATAAAGAGAGGCACAAAACTGGTAAGTCCCTATTTTGGCTCCTGAAAATGGAAGACAGTATTTTCATACCATCCGTAAAGTTTGCGAGGAAGTTGTTCAGTGTATTTAATCTATTTAATATTTTCTGTTAGGTTTGTGAAAGAAACACACATTCTAGGGTCCTGGGAAGTGTGTTTTTGTGCCTTTACCAGTATTTGGGTTGGCTGCCAAAATCTGGTTTTGACTACCAAATATGCTTTTTGCTCCTTTTATATTGATTTAAAAAATAATGCTGTGAATATAGATGGCTTATGAGGTATGTGGGTACACTAGTCATTACAGCTGCACCAAATTAAAGAGACTGAGCAGCACTGCCTTTTTTTAATTCCTGAGAATTTTTTTTAGTTGTTATTTATTTAGAACTAGATGTTTTCCATTTGGGGAAATGAGTGAGGCTCTTATTTTAAAATAACTTTAACAGATAATCAGTTCACTCCTCACATTAAAACCTTTCTGATTAGTTATTTAAAGCACTCTATGTATTTACGAATTCTTCGACCCCTAAGAGAAGTCCAAAGTATTATTGTAGAACTAAAATTTTATAATAACAGTCTAATATTTCATCTGTTTCATTTGAATCTTTTCCAATGCAGGGAACTTCTTTTGCTCTAAATAGCTGAAGCATGAAGAAATAACTGTTCACAAGTCATTCATATTGTGATTAGGACTTTCCAAAGATTATGGTAGTAAATGGAACTACTGATCATAAAGAAAATTTTGATTCTTGTGTCTCTTA
This sequence comes from Mystacornis crossleyi, assembly GCA_013400655.1. NCBI lineage: Eukaryota > Metazoa > Chordata > Aves > Passeriformes > Timaliidae > Mystacornis > Mystacornis crossleyi. The sequence goes on along the minus strand of VYZQ01012869.1, from coordinate 21,022 downwards.
AAGGGTTAAAGGTTTTTACTTTTTATGTCTTTGGTGGTTTCTCTCTTTCTGCTTCTGAATCTCTTTATATTCCTTCTATTGCAATGGCTTCATTCTTGTAGCTCACCAGCTGTGTGTACTAGGCACTTTGTTCAGGGTTTTTGTAGAAAACCAGGATCTGGTTGATCTATTGGATTCATAGTTTTAGTTGTTTGCTCTTAGGAGAAAATGTACAAGATAATTTTAGATCTTAACTTAGGTGCCTTTTCTCTGTAGCTGTCAGAAAGCTGCAGCTCTGAGTCACTCTCTGGAGGAACTTGTCTTTCTCCATTGGCGTGTAGGAAGTTTAAAGGTAAATGTTTGTCATTAGCCCAAATCCCTTCTCTCAGGTCTGCTTGCTGGTCTAGCCTGGTCTGTTATGGGGAAATACACTCAGCAGAAAACCTCAATGCACTGGGTTAAGTGACTGTATTGATGGCTTGGGCTCAGTTTGTCCTCCTTAAGGAGGTGTTTCTGGCCAGGTGGGCACTGACAGTGGAGACCTCATTACCAAAGTGATAGTGACTGACATGTAGAGACTTTCTGATAGTAATAGATGTGTCTCAGAAAAGGTTGTAGGTTCAAACCTTGGTTGGCCAGTCACAAAAGCTTATGAAGTCTAAGTATTTGGAAGTACAAGTCACTGATCTCTTAATTATCTTAATTATCTATATTATTTCCAGTGTCTGTGCATGGGAAGGTGTTTTTTTTTAAAAGAACATACCCAATTTGCAGCTTATCAAACTTCATATATACCCAGTATAACTTGGGAGTTAGTGACAGTTTGAACAGCAGACATGTGCCAGTGGAATAAGTATTTTATTACTTATTATGTACTCTATTTTACATACACATCATGGTGCTCATAAAAAGAAAGCTTTTAGTCATTTCTGTCTTTCAAAAAAACTGAGGTTCTGACTAAACTTGATTGGCTGGATATATAAGCCTAGGCTTTTCTAAAGGACTTTGATCAGCAATTATTATATATGAAACCATAATGTGTAACTGATTTATGAGATAAAATGCCCATTAGACAACAACTAGGGAATAGTATATAACTGTACCATTTCAGAGCTTGCAGAGGAGTAAATGGAGATGATCCAAGGCTTTGACATTTTTACTGTTCAGCTGCCTTTGTTAAAATTGAAAAACAGGCTGGTGGTATATTTGGTAACTTTGGTGGTATATTTTTTGACATATTTGGGAGTAGCAAGCAGAACTTGACTAAACGAGTGCAGTGGGCAAAAAAATGTATCTACAAAGATGTATATATATATATATAGGGAACATCCTACATTGGATACTTAGATTTAGAATTGATTGTAAGCTTTTGGGGACATGGGCAATGTGCAGGATACAAAGAAAAAGCTCCATTTGTCTTGGGAGGTGAGTTTAATGGGAAATCCTGAGATTTTGGGGAATATTAAGTCAGTAGAGAACAATACAGAGAAAAGTCTTGTGATACTGTCAGTTACTTTCCTACCACGGTACAGGAAGAACCATGAGCAATTTCAAAGGCAGATCGCTGTTGTTATCTAAGTGTCTGATGCAAGAAGAGTTAATTAATGGGAAAGACGAGTAAAGCAACAGCCGCACTTTTAATCTTTTTTGCAATATAAGTATAAAGAGCAAAATTTAGTTTAGTTGAAGTAAATTCATTGTGTCTACCAAATATTTCACTAAATTCAGCGTTTTGGAAATGACTTAAGGACATAACTGTAGAAGAAAAAGGTAAAGTTAGCTGCTGATGCTGAGGTAAATTTGCAGATCATCAGTATTTCTGTCTGCAGGACTCATTCCCAAATGGGTGTCACTTTTTTCCCTCCTGCCTTCATAATATAATTCAGAATTAGACAGATACAATTATGATTTTAACTTTTTTTGAAATAGTTGGTACAAACAGACTGTCATTGTGAGAGGGATATTTAGGTGAATAGCTGTGTCACTTTCATCAGATATGTTCCACAACAATAAATTAGTTATTTTCTTCATTGAGTTGATAATGGTGGTTGAGTTGGTAATGCATCTGATGGTCATTGCACTGTTGCAGACTTGTAACAAATTTCTTAATTTTAAAATTAATTGTGAAAAACACCTGAGGGCAGGAAGAGAAATACCAAGTGCATAAATCCGTTTGTTTGGTCACCAGGAGTAGTAAATATGTTATTTTTGAAATCAGAAGTACTAAGCAAAAAGTAACATGAGTTGTGCTTTCTTTTCCTTTCCAGATGTGCTCTTTATGCCACTGTCCCGGAGCAACCATTGGCTGTGATGTGAAAACATGTCACAAGACCTATCACTACTACTGTGCTTTGCATGATAAAGCTCAGATAAGAGAGAAACCTTCACAAGGCATTTACATGTAACTATTATTTATTTGTTAAATTTATTTTTTGATTTCTATTTTACATTCTTCGTTTAAAAAACAACAAAGCAAAGCAAAACCCCACTTTGGAATCTAAACAAAACTGTTGCAAAAAATTCTAATTATGATTGTGGCATTCAAAATAGTGATGTGCTAGAAAAGCATATTTTCACTGCAAGATTTGTGTATCTGTGAGTCTTACAAGTGGGAGAAAAATGTACTGGCATTTAAAATTTAAAAGATGAGTAAATAATCTGTGAATCGTGACTGACTTGACAGTTTTCAACTACTTTGTTTATAGGATTTTATGTCGAAAACACAAGAAAACTACGCATAACTCTGAAGGTAAAATTATTCAATATAAATTTTTCCCATTGTAGAAAGATACTTGGTTAAATTTAATTTTTCTGGAGAATATAAATGTTTTCAGTAAAAATTAGAACTACGTTTTTTTGAGAAACAGTTTCGAAGCCCATCAGATTTCTGTATTTTCTCTAAAAATTACTGATTGGGGTGGAGAAAAACCCAAACCATAAATTTTAGGATGTTCAAGATATGATGCTCCATCAAACCAAAGTTTGGGTAGAAGCTATACATTCCCTTCTTGGAAGAAGCTGGCTTATATTTGTAGTTAAGTATTCACAATATTAACATTTGAAATATTTTGTCAGGTAACAGCTGATTTTTGCTACTGCTAGTGTTCCTAAATATTCATTATTTTTTGGACTAGTAAATAGAGTTTAACTCTTGAAAAAAGAAACACCCAATAGTAAATGAAAAGGGTTGTGATGAGTTCACTTACAGATAAGTTTCTGAATCATATTTTATGAATCCATTCATGAAAGCTCTGTATCTTTGCAGAATAGCGAAATGCCACAAATGTAGATAAATTGTGTGGTCTGTTAAAATTCCAAACTAGTTGTGCTGTTGTGTATTTATTAAGGTATTTTTCTTTTTTTTTCTGTATCTGAATTTGGGTAAGCAAACAATTGGTAGTTTACTTTTTGCATTGCTTTCAACTGAAATATCATCAGATTTAACTAATGAGGAGTATTCAACTGTTTAGTGAAGATGAAACTGCATAAATTACTTCAGTCCCTATGCCAAAAGTATTTTTAAGATAATATATTGGTTTTTATACTACAGGTAGTAGATTTATTAATAGTATGGTTTGGATGTCATTTCAATGTTCAGAAAGATTCTGAAGGCAGCAAAAAATACCAAAGAAAATTGATTTCTTTTTTCTAGTGTATTTACATAATTATTGTTGTGTGCCTATATATAAAACTCTAATTTTACTGTTACTGGGTTTAAACAAGAAGAGTAATGTATATGTTACAGTTCTCCAAAGAGAAGGGGCCACGTTATACTGTAGTTGGGCACTTTGTTTCTTTGTTTTGGGGGTTGCTTTGTGTGTTAACAGACACAATATGAAATACATTTTGAGTCCAGGGAGATTAATCTCTTTAACTGATACTCACAAATGTCTGAGTGTTTGACACGTATTTAAAAATGCCTCCAATTTTGCATGGAGCTCAAAGCCAATGGATTACTTTTCCTGCTTGGGATTCCTTGCAGGATCTGAATATGCTTTTCTTTAAGAGTTTCCAGAAACCACTATCGCCAATTTGCAGTGTCATTTTGTAACAGAAAAGGCTTTAAAATTTTATATAGATATGTTGAGAAAAATTAGTGAAGTTTTTATTAAATGTTGATGATGGTAATTTATTAAAACATTTATCTAGACTCATATAAAGAGACTCATAGATTGAGAGTAGGAGAGAAGAAATAAACAATGTCACTTAGAAAAGCTGAGGCCAAAGAACAAAGTATATTATTTAGCATTTAACTTTGCACGCATTTTTGGTTTAAAATATTTACTTCTGTCATGGTTTAAACTTCTAGAAATAGCTTTGCACTTTTAGAACTATGGGTAGCTCTACTGCACATTTTTGTTTTCTGTATTTTATTCAATATTTCACCGAAATTCCACCCAGTGCTCTTTCCCAAAGAGTATGTTTTCTTTTTAGTCCATACAGTCCATACAGTATCCATAAAATAATTAGTATTTACAGTTGTGGATTTGATAATGCCAGAAGCTGGGGCTCTTTTGTGATAGACCTCCTTTAAATCAAAGTAGGAATACATATTGCATATGCCTGATACAACGCTGTAAGTAATTTCCATAGTAATGGTATTTTGCTACACTGAACACTAATTAACTTTAGCAGACCGAAATTACAGGGTGGTTTTGAGAGTTTCAGAAGGGACATGGGAGGTTTTTTCCTTAATACTTAAATGCTGAAGTTTGCTCAGTGAAATGACAACAGAAGGTGTTGGATGGTGAGATTAAGCTTTATATGTGTGTTTTGTCTGTTTCTTGATGAAAATGTGAATGTCAAGGAGGCATTTAAATGTGAAAGAATGGCGGTGTGTGAAAACAGATAAGGACTTGGCAGAGAACAGTGACTAGACTAGGCAAGGAAACTGGATGTTAACGTAGTGGCGCTTTTTTTGCTCTCCCCCCCCCCTTTTTTTTTTAATGTTTTAGTTTCATTTTCATGAATCTTTGCTCCTAGTGGTGTTTTCCTAACAGAGCAGTTAAAGCTTATCTGTGGTTCAGTCACCCAGTGTAGGTGCACAGAGGCACTGGAACCATCAGTCTCTTTTTAATGAAAACTTAACTGCTCCTGCTCTGGGTTGCTTTTTGGTTGGGGATTTTTTGTTACTATTTTATTGTTTGTTTTTTTTTTTTCTTGGTCAGTTTAGAACATCTGTGGGTTCTTACGCTTGGTTCTTTGTATTAAATTGTTCCAGTCCAAGTATTTTTATTCTGTCCCTTACGTTAGCGATGTTTCAAAGAGTTTTTAGGAGTGTTTGGTTTGTCCAGAACAGTTTATTTTCTGTAGGCAGCACTGCTGCATAACAGTGAGATTTTTTCCTTCCCTTCCGTAGAAGATGGATGCTTCTGGGGGCATACTTGCCAAAGTCTGAGATCTGGGTTATGTACTTTTGTTAGAAGTTCTAGTTTAAAAAGACTATGTTAAANCTCAACCCCCAACAGACATCTAGATTTTTGCCTTGCTGGTTACAAATTTAACAAAATAACTGAACTTCAGATAATATCTTAATTGATAATTTTAGGCAAGCCGTCTAGGTTTTCAGTACCTAATAGGTTACAGGAATTGGTGCCAGTGCTTTCAAATGATCACAGCTGACTATTAGTTGAATTACTGTTCAGTTTGATACAATTGCATTTTTTCTTTTTGAAGAATGGAGTATTGTTGAACTACTGTTTTGGAACTGTTTGTTGGAATTTATTCCAATGTACTGGAAATAATTGTTGAAAAATGAGAAAAATTACCCCTCTCAATTTCCTTGCAGGTGGAACTGCCCTGGCTCATGTGTTGAATTTAAAACAAATTCAGCTGATGAGAATTAGTTTAATATAAACTAAGATAAGAATGTGATTTCATTCTTCTGTTACATAGTGGTAAGAGAAAGACTAACAAAGACAGCCATGTGCCTTCTCTTCTTAATGTTTAAAGCAGATGCTTGAGAAATGTGGGGTCAGAAAATAAAACATCTGTAATTTCTGTTGTGTAGCTGTGCTCAAAGCCTCAGGAAATTAGGTTTCCACAGTGGAAATAAGGACGTTCCCTGTCCTAGCATCCTTTTCATGTTATTCTAAAGATCAGACATGGAATCTGTGCTTCTCACACTGCTCAGTAATTTGAGTCAGGATGATATTTCTCTGAGACCTGTTTAGAGACACTGCAATCTATAGTGCACTGAGTACTTTTCCAAAGTGCTGTGAAAACCAGAGACTGGCAGAAAGAACATCTGCAACTTTTTGGCATTCTAGTTAGGTAACATTCTGATCATCTTTGGATTCTTCAAACAGTGTTTGTTCCCTGTTTCATTTTCTGTAGAACTGCTCCCAGCACAGGTTTGCCTCAGGTTATTTGCAGTAACACAGTCAGGTGTAAATGTTTCTGTAATGTTGCATTTTGGGGTCCTTTTGGTTTTGGTGGTGAGAAAGTCTTCCCTGGCTTTGCCAGCTCAGCCTGCTTGGTGTCTGTTTCCTGGAGAATGCTCTGGCTGTGGCATCAAATGTTTACATGGTGTTCCCACAAAAGCAGTTCATCCGGGCAGTGAATTAGCAATGTCTCGTTTTAGACTAATGAGGGTTTGTGCAGAAGCATCACACCAGGGTTTTCTTATGGAAAACCACACAGCTAATGGAAAAGGAAAAATGTGAAAGTCGTGAGGTAGATGGTTTCTCCTGTCTGAGGAGCTGTCCTATGGTGTTCTAATTCTCCTTCCCATCTAGGCAAGGTGTTATACAGAGAGGCTTGGTCAGCTACTCAACAAATGCATCAGACCAGTGGTTATAAGCTTTATGATTGTGCAGATAAGCCAAGTGCATCATCTGTCTTCAGTCTTTGCCAGTGTTCCTTTGCTTGAAAATACATTTAAATTGCGTGGTTAGTAAGGACTGTTTTATTATTTTTCTATGTTAAATGTACTTACTTAAACTAATAATCTTAAGTACCTCGTAACAAGTAACTTTTGGATGAGACTCATCAGTTCCTTGAAGTATCTAGGGCTTTTGGAAAATATGTTAAGTCGCCGGACTGAAGGGGTAATTTAATTTTTTCCTCTCCACTCTTTAATTTAGACATGTAACTTATTCTTTTTCCTTTGAAAAAGATAACCCAAAATTATATTCAGCCTTTTTGCTGTTAATTTCACATCATCTGCTGATAAAAACTACTATTATTTCATTATTAGTTTACCTGATTTTTGTATTTGCTTGCAAGGGGGTTTATGCAAATCTCTGGTTCTTATTATTGCTTATAGATGCATCCACATTTTTAGTATTAACTACTGGGTCAATAAAGCTGTTTTGGGGGGTTTTTGACATTTCTTTCCAATTTAAAATAATGATGTTGACTCATATGGTTTATTTGGTTTCAGCCACAGTTTAAGAAGATTTTACTCTAGCATGCTGAAGTACTCTTTTCTTGCCCTATTATATTCACTTTTTCTTCTAAAAATCTAATAAGATTGATTTTGTTACTTGAATTTTTGCTTTCTCTTTTATCCCAAATGCACTGTAAAACTTTATCTGCATATGTATGATTTCAGATTTATATAACAGCATGCCTCAGCCACTTCAATACTCTATGCTTTGGCTTCTTTTTATGTCCAGTCCTACTTGAAAATGTATTTTGCCAGTAGTTTTGGTTTTTATCTTCCTCATACAAACTCAGCCTCCTTTGTTTCTCACTCTCTTACTTTGTTGTTTAAGGTAATGTAGGATGTCAATAGAGCAGTATTTGTTGTACACATCCTCTTTTTACTTGTTCTTTCACAAGCTTTAAAGCATGTAATTCTTGATTGCTTTAACCTGGCTTTTGGAAAGAGGTGATTCCATGTGTATTTCAAGCTGATGCAGTATGGATCAGTGATATCTCAACCTCTTTTCTGCCAAGCCATATTTTAAACAGCAAAACGTCCTGATCCTTTTTCCTTCTAGTCATGATCGAAGGAGAATTTTTAGATTTCTGTCTGAAGCTGAATCTCCCTGTTAACAGTTGATGTAATATAGCATTTTGCCAGGCTTCCTTCTGTGATACTTTGTACTGCTCATGGATTTCCAAAATGCAAATTAAGGGTTTGTTGCTACTCTTCTTAATTTACAGTATCATATTCCTAGGTGCTTTTTAAAATGTAGATTGTTTCCTCTTGATTTCTACCCTTACGCGCCGTTCTCAGGCCGTGTTGTGTATCGGACTCTTTTCACATCTAGCATTAAGGGACTTCTGAGGGAAGCTCACAGAAATCACTATCTAAAACGCTATCACAGAAAACATTTTATCTAAAGTTATGTTGAGAATATTGTCATGATTTTAAAAATCAGTGCAGTAATGGGATATGGGATGGGGGTAGTTAAAGAGGGTATTCGAGGGAATCTCAGGGGATTCAGAGGATGGGTGATATCCATGGTAAAACATCATCTGGTCAGGGAGGAGTTGAACAACTTCTTGAGTTTTCCTTAGTTCAAGCGGACATGAGAAATTGGAAACACCCAGCCATCAGATGCCAGGGACAGAGGGTAAGCTGGCAGTGGGCTTAAGGGGAGGGGATAGGGCACCCACTAAGTCGTAAATTAAACATGAAAACCATCCAGGGCAGATGTGTTTGACAGCTGGTTACAGTCTCTCCCTGTTCTATTCTGCGAGTTCAGGGTGCTGTAAAAGCGAGAGGAGCTTTAATGTTTTGAGGTGTCAGTCTTGAAGGACAGATACGGTAGAGCAGATCCTCAAGTCTTGGTGGTGTTACTCTAGGTCCACATCACTTGAAGTAGGAGATGTAAATCTTCAAGGAATTGTATTTTAGTGAAGGGGTCATGTAGCATCTGGATTTTAAAGATGTCTGAATTTCTGTGAAAGTCGTCGTTTTGAGCACAGAAGAGGGGTTTTCCTTTGAGGAAAGCTTCTTCATGTGCATTCTTCATGTTTTTTTTATTTTACACTGAAACTATGTTTTAAAAATACAGCATTTTTACTTCTTGAATCTGAAACCTACTAATAATTATAGACTAAAAATAGAATTTAAGAACTTGTTCTATTAGGACACTGACATTTCTTATAAGAAGTTGGTTTTCATAAGGTGTGCTTGGTTTTTAGCAATTATGACTCACTTCTAGTTTTGTAAGTGGGGCTGTAAAGAGTTCAGGACATGCTTTAATATTACTGTAGAAAATAAGGGTGGACTGAGAGGTGGAAAGCATTTTGCCTGACAGAATTGACAAGGAGCTTTGGAAAAAGTAAGGAATGGTAGTGAACGGACTATGTTTTGCTTCATCAAATACAGTAGGGAAATCCATTGAATTATTTTGGAAGGAATATTTCTAACTTCTTATTGATGTCATTTAAAGGGTCACAAATTCAATAGTCACGTTTTTGTAAGACTATTTTTCTAGAATAACCATATATGATTTCTGTAAATATAAAAATAGAGACAAATATTCACAAATTTCTTTGAATAATTGGTGGAGAGTTCATACGATGAACAAGATAAAGGAGAATTCTTTTTGAAAGAGGTTTTTGGATTGTAATAAAACTTGCTATATGCAGTCTAAGAGGTCAATACCTATGGCATAATGTTGCTTGGGGAATTTAACAAGTGGTGACAAATGAAAAATAATGTTAGATAGGAAATTCTGAGAAGAAAATGTAAAATGTATTGTTTCATTACATAATCTGTCTCATCATGTATTTAGTTTTTTCAGAGTAAAATAAATTATGCTTTTGACATGTAATTAGAAAAGAGTAGTTCATATATTAAAGTATAGGGATGTTAGGTAGACTGATGCGTCTTTGTAGCAACTTGGGCAAATCTTTATATAGCTGAATAATCTGTAAGTTTAAACCAAAATAATTTGCAGAGCCGTACAAATTTCAGTATAAACTGTGCTGATGCATTTGGATGAGTTTTCCGTCCTTAATAACTGAGCAGAAGCTGTAGCTTTCTTAGGGATTAGTGACAGATGATGAAGCTGAACAGGATGTATTTGTGTGCCAGGCTGGGCCAGGGCTTCAGTTGTCTTCTGCTCCCACTTGGTGGCTGTGGAGTATGTTCAGCACTTTGACTTTTTAAGTTTTGTGCAGTTGAGTCAGTGTTATCATGAGACAGAAGTGTGATCTGATTTTTATGTGATAATAGGTAAGAAAGATGAGTGCTGGCAAAGCAGTATTTAGTCTCCAGCTAAGATGTCCTGTCTGGATACTGAAACAATATGGCAATATCCATCAAGTGAATGTTCCAAGTCTTCTGATTACCATTTCCTTCTGTTTGGGGGATCATACTGATGTTTGTGGTTTGGGTTTTGAGAAGACAAGTCCTTCAGCAGCTTCTATTAATGTTTCTTTAAACAAATCTGCTGAAGTATGTTTATGGTTCGAGCAAGGGTGGGTGCTACATATTAAAAGAAAGAAAGGAGGATGCTCCAGTGAGTAGAAAAGTTGTTACTGACTGAATAGAGCTGAGTGTTAGATGTAGTTATCTGATACAATTTAACTAGATCATATTGGAAGCAATTTTAATCTTGCAGAATTGATCTGTATCCTCTGTAGAGCTGTGAGTTGTACAGAGGACAGTGTGTGCAAGTGCTGGACTCAGCTCTGTGTAGCATTCACAGCTCAGCTGACATTTGCAAAGGAACTCGTAAGGCCTCTTTGGTATGTCTGTATTAAAAATATGTGTTCTTCTGTTCTTAATGGTCTGTAAATACTTGATATGGGATGTTGTCAGTGTGGATGATTTCCTCTAAACTGGAAGCTGCTTTTAGCTGCAGATGTAAAAATATTCTGTAATGACATAAAATTGTAGATTTGTTTCATGTTTAAAGCTTGATGTTAATGTTATAACCCAGTGGGTGACTTTTTTTCTTAAGGCAACAGGCATTAATTAATAAAGCAAGGGAGAGGTGTTATTTGCGTACACTGGCATACTATCAAGGGCAATTTACATTGGAGTTATGCATCTTAAAATAATAAATTAATAGCATATTTCATGGGTGAAAACACTTTCCAGTTTCTTAAATGAATGTTCTTTTTTTTTTACACCTTCAAGTGAAGGTAAAGATGTGTATCTGAGGACGCATTTTAGGTCTGAAAGTAGAAGTTGTAAGAAATACTAAACCTTGATATAGACGCAAAGCTGTGTGACATATAAAAAGTAATGTTTTCAGGATCTGCAGTTGCATGTTTGTAATAAATGGGAAAAAGGTGGTATTTTTATTTCTGAGCAAAATTCAGAAAATACAAGTTGTGGTTTTTCTTGTCTGGTTTTAGTGGGTTCTAGGGTTTTTATGTTTGGTTTGGTTTTTTTTCTTAGTTTGTTTTGTGTGAAATTGTGGAGGGTCTCATTTAATGATGTTTTCTGACTTCTAAAGCAGATTTAGAAGAAAATATCAATGAACACGAATTGGAGCCTTCACCTCCCAAAGGAAAAAGGAGGGGTCGTAAGGGAAAGCCAAGAAAAACAAATTT
>VYZQ01012851.1:0-10997 GCA_013400655.1 Mystacornis crossleyi | reverse complement strand
TTTTTTTTTTTTTTTGTACCATGAGTGCAACAGTTGGAAAAAATTTAGAATCCAAAGAGGCAGCTATTTCTATACCATCAATTTGCCCCTTAGAGAGTGAAATGATAAAATGAGTGAAAAAAAATAGATGTTCTGGGCACCAAGCTCTGTGCAAATCAGTTCTTAAAGTATCAGTGAATTCATATTTTAAAGAATACTTTAGTTTGCGAGATTGGAACTCTTTTAAAGAAGAAACTCTCAAAGGAAGTTGTCATTTTAGGCTGCACAAACCAAAACCCTTCCAAAATCAGGTGCTTAGAAAAAAAATTGAAGCACTTTAATAATTTAAATTGCTCCCCTTTGCACATGCCCAGAACCCAAATCCCTTTTCTAACTGAAGTGCTTATATAAAAATTTGACAGCTCTTATAATTTTAAATTGCTCTACACTGAGTATGCCCAGAACCTCGATCACTTCCAAATTCAAGGGCTTATAAAAATTTGAAGCACTCCAATAATTTTAAATTGCAATGCACAGTGCAGAGTGATTTAAAATTATTGGACTGCTTCAATTTTTTTAAAAGGTCTTCAATTTGGAAGTGAGTCAAGCAGCATTCTAATACAGTAGTTTAAGACATGCTGTATTGATGTAAAATTTAACATCTAAAAATAATGAAAATTAAACCGAATACACTGTTTAAAAAGTGAGGACAAGTTTCCCAAACAGACCTAGGAAATCCAGAAAACCACAACTTCGGGCTGGTCGGTCCTGCTTTGTGAAAGAGTCAAGAGTGAAGAGTCAAGGAGGAGACGCTTGGGACAAAAGCACAGACGTAAGGTCAGCTTCCATCCCTGTGCTGGGCACCAGGAAAGCCCTCCTGGGAGCGCCCAGAGAAAGGTCTGGAGCAGAGCGGAGCTGGATGGGTCCCCGCGCTGTGAGAATCCTAGGGATGGCAGCCTGGCATGCAGAGGCATGGCCAACAGGCATCCCTGCACCCACAGGGTGACATTTGCCCTTCTAAACCTTCCCCTTCTGCTTCGGGAGGCGTGGAGGAGTCATCTCAGAGGGGTCGGAGCTCACGCTGACTTCCCCGAGGGGGGAGGAGCCATGGCAAAGACTGGATGGGGCCAGCGCTTCCCTCCTGCAGGGGAATGGGTTCAGACTATTTACAGATCCGCTGGTTGCAGACCAGCACGTTTCTGGATGGTGTTTCTGTTTCCTCTCAAACCATATGCTTTCTAGTGGGGCTCACAGCGAGTGTCCCACGCAGGGTTCAAAGCACTGGCTCCCCACTGCTTGGCTTCGTGAGAAGTGGAAATACACGATTTCCACTAGGTTTAGTGTTAGGCACTGGCTCTGTGTGTAAGTCTTTTTGGCAGCCATTCGCTTCCCTTTAAAATCTTTCCCTTTTTTGGAGGTGATTTATATTAATAAACTGTTTTGGATCAGAATTGGCATGATATGTAAAACCCATGCCTGTTTGGTATTTCTGTTGTGTATGCCTAATTTGAATGGGGGGAGGGAAGAAGACAACGCTGTTCAGCTGGCTGGGAGTCTTTATTTTGTTCCAGACGTGCAAGTTCTTCTTGGGAGTCAACTGTAACTATTAAGAGAGTTTCTCTTAAAAAATCAGTTTTGACATCCCGAAGATAGGGAAAGAAAACAGATTTGAAGTCACCACATTTTCCATGCATTCACGAACATCTGCAATGTAAAATTGTTTCTCAACAGGGGCTGGGCTCCACTTCAGCCTGTGACAAGTTGGGGATCTTGCCTATTTGCAGCTTATTCAGCCTGTTCGGTAGTAGGGGCACCGTGTCTTTGGCTGCGAGATTCATTCTGAAGCTGGGGTCTCGTGGCCTTCCCTGTCTTTTTTTTCCTGTTAAAACTCACAGGAAATGACAAAGAGTCCTCATGCCTAGCCTCAGGCTAATAAAATTTTGGCTGTTGTCTATTCCAACGGAGCATCCTCGGACAATGAGAGAGATGGCAGCTGGGGCAGTGCAGGTTCTAACGTGAATCCCTGGAAGAAAGAAACTGTTCGAGTATGGATCAGCTGGAGTGAGTCCCACAAGCACAGGAAGTTTGGGCAGGAAAGACAAGCGGAGATGCTTTCAAAATAGAGGAGTTTCTTTAAAAACTAGGACCAGCAAAGGAGAAGGAAAATGACACTGCAGGAGTGATCTCCCTTATAAAATACTGCAGGCCAGTAAACAAATGTTGTAACTTTTCCCTTCAGGTTCATGAAGCTTTTTTTCTCATTTTTTTCAGTCTGCATCCCTCTGGTCAGAATAATTCATTCCGTGGGGCAGGGTGAGAGCACTTCCCCACTGCAGTGGGTTACAGATAAATGGCGTTCTCCTACGGCCCTACACGACGAACTTGTACTTTTACACAATAGACTCACAATTCATCACATAAAAAATATCTGCTTTGAAAAAAAATGGTGCAAAGAGGTTTTATTCAATAGGCTATAATGGTGAGCTGTTATGGTCTATCAGGTGGATAATGTGCATCTTAAAATACTGTGTAAATACATATTTCTATAATAGCCTGTTACATTTCCAAAGGAGCCATTGCAGGCTGCATTTGAAGTGAGAAGGAGCTTATAGGAGATGGGCTCTGGCACTCTTTTGCCTCAGCGGGAGGTGGGCAGTGACAATTTTTCCTGAATTAGAGAGGAAAAATATCATTTTCTGATTCAAATGAATAATAAAAAACAATGGAAAGCAGCAGCTCACAGAACTTTGACTAGAAGGAAGGAAGAAGGTAAGTGTTAACGTGATGAGAGCACCGAGAGAGCTTTGCTCTCTCCTACACTCAGTGTATTTCCTTGCTCCCCAGCTGAGACAGCAGCATTACATGAACGTTCCCCGTATTTTCTTCCCAAAAGCTGGTACAGTTATTTGTTGTGAATAACATTCACGGGAGCTTTGATCCTGAAAATGCCTATGTATGAGAGCAGCCAGGCACCTGAAGGCAGCAGCTTTTTATATGGCACAAGCATATCCCAGAGTGCTACATCTATACTTGTTATGGAAAAATAATTATTAATACGGTGCCGAATTAGACAGTTTTGCTGGCTTGCAAAGAGCTGGGTTGGATTACTGGCTGCTCATCATGTGTGACTTGTGACAAAATTCAGGAATAAACTCTTGGTTTCAGCTGCTTGACTGGAAAACTGGGTGTTTCAGAGCAAAGGACGAAGATCCAAAACTGATCCAACGCACATGAAAAGTGGGGTGGAACTCTTGGAATTGGCACTGGACCGAAATGAGCCATGGCTATGGTGGCCACATAAATAAAACCAAGGAAGGTCACATGTTTCTGCTTAAAAAATACAGTTTGATTCACCCAAATCTGTTTCTACCTCAGAAGACAAAAGACGCCGCCCAGGTTTTCCTGAACAGCCTGCAGGGACTGGCAGGAGCTGAACTGCAAAATCAGCTCTTGCTTTTCCCTTCCTCCTCCTCCTCCTCCTCCAGAAACCACCACGTGAGACCATCTGCCCTGGGCTGTGCCCTGAACACAAAGAGCCCCGAGCCAGACAGCAACAGTGAGAGCCAACCAACATCCCTCCCTTCCCTGCCTATTTGCCCATATTTTGGTATTTACACTCTGTGCCATCCCTCACACACAGCACATATATAACCCTTTACTGTGGAGCTGGAAGAGGATTCTCTATTATTTGCAATTATTTCCTAATTTGGCCAATATGAGAGGTTATTGCTGCTGAAAAGAATGAATAAAAGCATATCTGAGGCAAAAAAAGTGCTAGTAGTAAAGTTTAAAAAGAGCACAGATGAAGATTAATAACCTCAGCAGTCAGGGCCTGGAGTACTTAAAACAAGTAAAAAGACATTACGGAGCAGGAAAATGGAGCCAGCAGGAACTTTTGTTATGCCACCCAATGCCACGTGCAACTTCTCAGGTCACTCAGAGCTCACTCTGCGAGCACTCCCAGCAAACCTGCCCTGATGTCAAGGAAACAGAGTTGATTTATAACTTTTTTTTCCCCTTGCAAAGCTTTAGGTGAATGTGTTCGCTGACTTATCTGAAAGTCACGGACAAATTTAGGCAGTATGACCTCACAAATATTGGAAGCCTGCAGGGGAAAGAAAAACAGGGCTCACCATTTAAGGTGGAAAAAAAGCAGTTTGGGTGCAGACTGCGTTTGTAGAGGACCACCGAGTTGATAGAGTCGTTCAGCTGAGTTCAAGTTCTTTGGCTTGTGCCCCAAGCAGGTGAACAGCACAACCCCACCCAGGACCACCCATCCAGACAAGGGTGGAGAGGGGAGGCCATGGAAACCAGGGGTCTGCACATCAGTGCTGATCACTGTAACCAACAATTCTTTACCTGTTCGGGTAAAAATGCAGTGGAAGGTGAAGCAGATGGATGCAGGGCTACTGTAGCTGCTCACATGATGTAGCTGCTCACATGAGTACCAGAAAGGGCACAGACCCCTTAAGCCCAGATTCACTCCCCGGAAAAGGAGTGGGCACAAACATTTGCACCCCCAGAACAGCTGCCAGTACTGCACAATAAAGCACTTAGGACTCAGAAGAACCGAGATAATAAAGGCAGTGGAGAGATGATTAAAAATACTTTGCTAAGGAGAAAACAGTTTTAGTCACATGCATACTGAGATGTCACCATTTAATAAAATGACAAAAACTATCTATCACATATGCATGAACACAGAACAATATAAAGAGGTTAACAGAAATTGATGGCATCCCGGCTTTAATTTTACACTGAATCGGAGTCTTTGGTGATTGAAATAGACAAAGATGTATAGGGTTATCTTGGTGAAGAGGCTTTGCTAATTACTGGCACTTGTCATTTCTCCATAGCTTTATCTAAGTCAGGAAGGCTAACTAGCTCCTTTTCCCCAGTGTGCATTGTTTGTTCAGCAGGCTTTGTGCTGAGAAAGCCTTTTTCATAACTGCACCTCATTATTAACGGGTTCATAAATAAATGAGTCCTAATATTTTCCTCGGTTAGCATTTATGATAGGGACATTTGGACTACAAAAGATTACACTTGTCTTTAATAAAAATAGGCACTTATACATGAAGCCTATTAGGGTCCTTGTTACGCTGAAGAGGAGGAGGAGGCAGCAGAAAAAGGGGAGGAGCAGGATTATAAAAACACGCTTTTATAGCCCTATCATATTTTTCATGTGATTTTAGTAGCTATTTATTATCTCACATTAGCTAATGATGGCTCTAACCTGAAATGGATTTCTGGATTCCACGCTCTGTCCTGAGGTTTTGCCATGCTGCAAGCTCTCAGACCAGTCAGGCATACACTGTAAACTAGGCAAACATTCGGAAAACAGAAAACTTCTGGAAAAAAGAGGCAAGGCACGAGAGAAAACGGAGCACTAATGTACAGCTGGTACTCAAGCGTGGAGTTATCCATTCCCAGATTTCACAGACTTTTTCTGGAGCTGCAGTTCAACTCACTGCAGAGATCAGCCACCAAAGCTGGAAATCAGCGGCAAGGCTGGGGAGGACACGTTTGAGGGAGGTCAGGACAGTTGCACGAGCTACCAGAGAGGTCTCAAAGAGCGTGAGATCTCCTCCTCCACATCCTCCCCTCCTCCCTTTCCAGGAGGCTCCTCCCTAAAATGCCCCCACCCTGTGCCAGGACCAGCCTGTGCCAGGACAAGTGACAGAGAAGCAGCTTGCGCAGGGAACACGCTGGAGCAACAGCAGGAGCAGACCCAAACCTCCCACAGCCCCGAGCAGGGTTTCAGCCACAATACCATCTTGCTTTGTGCTGTCCAGGAGCGGTGCCTCCTGCCCAGCCCTCCCGCGCGTGCTGCGAGTCCACACTGCAAGCCCACAGCTCACGTGGAGGAAGCCAGAAGAGCAAGCAAACCTTTGCTAAGAGGCTGTACCATGGGATTGGTTCTGCAACTCTGCGTGGCCAAATCTGCCTCTTCCCTTCCAGCATAAACACTAAAATACTGCCATCTCCCCATTTTTTTTTTATCCCAGAGGTTTCTGCTAGGATCAGGCCTGCTGTTAAGCTTCAGAGTTTTTTTTATTAGTGCTACCAAAAAAGCCTTAAAATAATTACATCAATTCTTTTCAGAAGACATCCACAGCATTGTCAGACAGCTTTAGCGTGTTCCAGGTCTCAAACAATGCTCTCTCTTTTATAGTTACTGTAACGCACCTTTTGTCAGCTATTTATAAAACGCTTTGTAGTCTTCTTTAAACTTCGTCTTTTCAAAAATAACTTCAGACCAAACAAGCTGTAATGGACAATTCAAGACGTCAGAAATGCATCTGCCTGAGACCACAGAACTTTTCAGCTTTCTCTTAGGAAGGAATAATCTGAAAGCAAATGCATCAGAGAGCTTGTGCCACAGTGTACTAAAGAATTAGCTAATTTGGCTTTGTGAGACAAGTTTGAAGGCCCAAAAGCGTTTATAATATTTGTGTTTTGTTTTTCTAATTATATGTGGCTCCCTTTTTTTCTTTAATTTTGTTTCACTTGATGCTAAAGTCACTTAAATCAAAAAATTATTGAAGTATATCTGGTACAGGGTTGTTTTTTTTTGTGTGTGTGTAAATCAAAGTGAAATACACAAAACCAATTTAATCACAAAAGTACCGCTTCCTTCAGGATGTCAGTAATTCTCAAAATTGCTTTAGATATTTGCTAGATATCAGAAATGGGTAATGCAGCATTTTAAGTGGCAGAAATGCATTAGTACTATGTAAGTACATGATCCTTAATGTACTAATCTCAGCAATATGTGTAATGAGAACTTTCAGTAACACTTTATTTTAAGTGTCCTCTGAGAAATGCTAATTTACAATGAAACACCTATGGAAGTACATGTGACATTTACATGAATACCAAATGAATTCATTTTGATCAATGCTATTACAATGAATATGATATGAATTCACAATGATAGGGGGTTTAA
Source organism: Mystacornis crossleyi (assembly GCA_013400655.1). Lineage (NCBI taxonomy): Eukaryota > Metazoa > Chordata > Aves > Passeriformes > Timaliidae > Mystacornis > Mystacornis crossleyi. The sequence continues at coordinate 4,069 of VYZQ01012851.1, read as the reverse complement.
AGAATTACCGCATTTTCCTCGAATGTTTCATGTTTTGAAGACCAGCATGTGTTAAAAACCACGTTACATGTTCATCAGGAGGTCTGTGTGTTAGGAGGTGCAGGAGACACCCCACGGGACTGCTTAAAACATGTTTGCATCATTTGAAAAACTGACCAAGAACACCCGTTAGGAGTGGCACAGGTTCTCGCTTCAGTGCCAGCAATGAGATCCGCCGAGCTCCGTGGATTCCTTGGCTTGCATTTGAGGACAGTGTATGGAATATCGGGCTGGACTTTGTACCCACTGCTCACCCAGGCACGTAACTACTCACCCACTCAAAAACCAGCAGTGCAATCTAGTGCAGGGTATGTTCACACCCAAGGATCAAGTGCCTTGTGCATTAAAGAAAACTAGCTGAGGAGCCCCTCCACAATCTGACCACCAGTGTCAGGAAAGGAATGGCTGGGATTTGCAGCCTTTGTGAAGACAACATTTACTTGGAGTGCCAGAGCAGGGGCTGAGGTTTCAAAAACACGAGCCCCGCTGTTGTCCTTTCTAACTGAGAAGCCTTGGAACAACCCCAAGATGTAGAGAAAATGTTTTGAAAGCCCTTAACAAGCTAACTGGTGGAGAAAAAAACATGGTCAAAAGCTACCAACAAACTAATGAGCTCTGTAGGTTTGCTGTTAGCTCTCCCAAACCTGTGAATGCTGGTTGCCCTGGCCGCCATGCCTTTCAAATCTGTGAAATTTCAGAGTACGTTCTGGTGACAATGCAGGCATTCCTGGTGGGTCACAGCTCTCCTGGCAGGCGGGGAGAGCAGCCCACCACCAAGTCCAGAAACTGCTGTGAGTCCCTCTGCAAACTCTGTCCTTTCCGTGGCAGAGGCCACAGCCAGTTACAGCTGCATTAAAGTGGTCAGCATTTGAGTGATGAATAAATGGAAGAAAGACAGACAGACAGGAAGATCATAATGGAGCTGGTCCGAGCTGTAGCAGAGCTTTACATTCCTTGGAAACAGGAACAAGGAATGATCACAGAGTCACAGAATAAACTGAGCTGGAAGGGACCCACAAGGATCATCAAGGCCTGCAGAGCACCATCACCTAAAGTCACACCATGTGCCCGAGCGTTTTGTCCGAACACTTCTTGAGCTCTGTCAGGACCCAGACCTCAGCAACACATCCTAATAAAAACAGTGACCCCCTGAATATTTTTATCTCACTTAAAAAACCTTCATACAAACTGTTTCGATACATATTATGTATCTATATGGCAACAGCGGTGTCCTTTAAACGTGACTGTGAAGAATCCTTTTTCTTACTGCGAATAAAACTCGTGTTTATTTAGGGTTGTTTCCTCTCACATCCGCGTTTAGCGCTTGATGCCAGTGAGCGACTGGGCTAATCAAGGTGTGACACCCGGCAGAGCAGAGGCTGAAGGCGCTCTGTGTGTGTGGGCTGAGCGCTGAAAGGTGCCACTGATTGCCAGCGCCCGGCCTCTGCCTGGGCTATCAGGCGTCGGGAGCTCTCGGCAGCGGCTCAAGGCTTGGAAAGGATACAGGAATCCTCTTACAGCACTGCAGGTCCCTCCTCACGCAGCGCCAAGCGTCTCCTGCGAGACACTCCCACACTTCCCAGACACATCCCTGAGCTCAGCACCTCACCCACGGACCCATTACATGAGCTACGAGGTTTAGACACCTCAACACCACAGAAATTCCCATCTGCCATAAAGATAATCCAATCTACTCGTGACCCTACTGCCAAAATTACCCGAAAAGTTACAGTTCAAGGTGCGTGTGCCTGTGCAGACGGATGTCTACACACACCTGCAAGCACGCACACGCACACATAATTACTCAGGGATAAAGCAGCCTTGTAAACTTCCCCTGTTTAGGCATCAAAGAAGGACTGTTGATTTGACTGGAAATCAGAAGAGAGTTTAATAAAAGCATAAGAGAGATCCTGAACTATCGTGCCTGTGTTGGCATGAGCTGCAGAAGTGCGGCAAAGCACTTCATTCTGTCATCAAAAAAAAAAAAAAAAAAAAAAAAAAAAAAATGAATTGTTTGATGTTTACATTTAATTCAGTCTTTTAACTTAGCCAAAAAGCCAGAAGAGTGGTAAAAGAAAACATGGTGTTTCATTTGTCTGTTTCTGGGATAAGTAACCTAAACAAGGAACAGACTACAGATAACAAGTTTAAAATACGATGTAGAATAATAAGAATACCATTAATATAATTTCTCACTCTACTTTCACTCATCTGGACCACATGGTTTTTGGGATGAAGCCGGTGCTATGAGATATATGTGAAAATTCACATTTTGTTTAGTCGCTAGAAGCCTGGAATTCAGATACCAAAAAAGAGTGGGGAAAGAGAGAGGTGAAAAATCGCAAAAAATTTTCTCATAAAATTGCCTCAGAATGAAATTCTGCCCTTTTCTTCTACTCCAAAAAGTCATTACCATCTGACAGCTGTTTAGTGGCATATGTGTGTTGGTGGTACCAGTCCAATTCCTAGTGGGCAGGTGTCTGCATCACAAAAGCCACCATCACAATTGGCACTAATTGGCACCCTTGCCGGCAGTCTCCATAAAGGAAATAAGGATTAGATGGCACTGAGATCAAATTATCCTGTCACCATAAAGGTGATCCCCCCTCTAGGTCAGAAAGGCCTATTGGCAGGACAGTTTGGGGAAGTTTGCACTTCCTGGGCTCTTGTTCTGACGGAGAGACACGAAATGTCGGGTGTCTGATGCTGGAAATGAGGCTCCTTTCACAGGCGCTTCCACTTGGCATTTTTAGCTGAATTTCAGAACAAAACAAAAAAACCCCTAACCAACACCCAAATTCAAAACTCAAACAACAAACCAGAAAATTCCCTCCTAATTTGGACATTTCCCATACAAACTTGCTATTTTATGCAGATAGTCACCACATTGCCGTGCTGGGGTATCAGTATATCTGAAACCTTCCTTTGTATGGTTTTTTTCCTTTCTTTTTTTTTTTTTTTTTTGAACAGCATGCAAATTCTGTGATTTTTCTAAGTATAGGGTGCAAAATACCCTGGAAAGTGGGGGAGGGAGGGGGGATGTCTTACAGCTCAGCAAGCTTTATGAGGATATTCTCTTAGTTATTGAGATGAGTTGAATAATTCTCCACTAATTTATACACCAGTGAAACTGGCCTGTTGGCAAGTCCACAATTAATGCGAATGCCAAGTGGGATTGCAGCTTTGTTTCATCTAGGAAAACACTTAGCTGAACAGCAGCTTTCCCAGCTGAAAATGTGTGTCTGTCTTTAAACTTGCAACAGAAGCTGGCATTTCTTCGTTTCCATTCACTCTATCATTATGATGCATTATACAAAGTAATGATGTAATACTCTGGAAAGCTGGAACGCTAGCTCTTTGCCAAAAATAATAATACAAAAAGTGTACAATTATTTTCATCTATGAAAGCCACTCTCACCACCATCTCCAGCTCTCCCCAGTCAAAGAGAAATCTTTCCTAATAGTAGATCATTTCTTTCTGTTTGTGAATCAAACATGAACGTGGAAGGGGGGGGACGCCAGCTCATCCATGCTGAATTACAACTTTTAAAAGATGTAAACATATTCATCTCTCCAGGAGGGTAGCTCGTCACCACACATCCCTCACACCTCCATTTCAGAGTGATTCTCCCCTTACCTGCAGGACATGTTGTTTCCTTCTGTAAGTGGCTGCACTGGGGGAGTGAAGGGATTGCTGGAGGCAAAAAAGGGCACCAAGGTTTGGACCTTGGACAAAGGATCAAAACGCCAGGAATTTTTCAGACCCGCTCTTACCAATCCTCGGTCACAAAAATGATGGATGCACAATGCTGCCACTTGGGCAGGGATGCAACCTGCCCCAGAGCACGAAAAAAGGCCATGAGGGAGCAGAAACGAGATGTCCACTGCTTTGGGTCAAGCATCTGCTCTGCTGCTTTATCTCCCAGTTCCTACAGCCCCAGTGCCACACACGCCTCGATAGCAAAGCCATGGAAATCAATATATGGTGGCCTCGGCACGAGGACCAAAATGCATCCACGCGTTTCCCAGC
>VYZQ01012818.1:0-20690 GCA_013400655.1 Mystacornis crossleyi | reverse complement strand
GGAAACATTGGGTTTTTGTTGAGATAAAAAGAGTTCTTCCTGGAAAAATTTTCAAAGGGTTTCTGTCAAGGAACAATGAAGCTGCAAATGTTAGTGTTATTTTAGCATAAGCTAGGGACTTCTGAAGTTTGAGCAGATGCCTGACTGCTACAGTTGAAAAAGGTGCCATTAAGCATTTCTAACACTAACGTGGTATTAAACTATGTAACATTATGCAAGAATTAAATATTTGCAAAATTATTTCCATGGAGAAAATACTTTTGATTGTCTGCTGTTTGTCTGTATGTGCAGCAAAATTGGATAGTGTTATAAACTGGAAAATAAATGTGACATCAGTTTTATGAGGTGAGAGTAATTCTAAGGCAAAATGCTAGCAGAAGAAGGAAATAGCCATTTCATGTAGACTCTGGTCCTACAGATGTTCAAATGACTATTAAATATCATCTGATAATCTTTACTTGGTGAAAGAATGCAGAAATTCTTCTCATAGCTTCTGCAGAATTTTTACAGGGCATTGTCTTCGTATTTCTTTAATTTAAGCTTTATAGATGTGTTTTCCCCATACACTTCTAAACCTTCTAGACGCATGAAATTGGCTGTGTTTGGCTGTGATAAGTGGAACATGCAAATTCTGCCCGGTCTGAAGGTATCTGCTGTGGCCGTCTTCCTAGCATATGCCTTAAGTCAATCATGCACTTTTAGCTCTTTATTTTATTCAGTTTGCAATCAAAATATGATAACAGATTTGTAGATACCAGAGAGATCCCAGCCAGGATATTCTCATTATTCTGATCTTTCTTCCTACATGAATAGACTTTCTGTAGTGTTACCAACAACTAATAATTGGATTGGGGAAGAAACAATTGCTGAAGATTTCTCCTTTCCTAGAAAACTCAAACTGAATTCAGTTGGAGAAAAACATTAAGTTACTTTGACCATGCTAACCTGCTGTTTTCTACATTCTTAGGATGGTGAATACAGGTTCAACTGGTCATAATTTCCTTTCCCCATATCCTCTCCTTTGGAATGTGAAAAGACAAAGTCCGGCCCTAATTCTCAATGAAGATGCAATTGGCATGCTGGGATTTTTATGATGAAAGTCATAATTCATCTTTCTTCTTTAGGATGATTTTCCTTACAAGTTCTGTAACGTGGGGTCTTATTTCTTCAACAGACACAGTAGAGTCCCAGGCCTTTACCACTTTCCCACTGGGGTCCACCAGGTACTTCCAGAAGTTCCAGGTTGGTTCTTCTCCTGTAGAATCTACAGGGGGAAAAAAGTTAAATATTAGAAAACCGCGTTCGCCGATTCCTGACATTTGTTCATGTCAGTTTGATGATTAGCCTCTCAGAGGAAGAAGAAATGTAAAATTTTGAGGAAGTTCAGACTGAATAAGATTAATTTTCTGACAGACAGCTTTGACTAGACAGTAGTCCCTTGGAAACTAATGGAAACAGGGAAGCTTGAGCTCAGAGAAAGCACAATAATCAGTGTTGAAGTGTGTGAGGGGATGTATGTGTGTGGCTGTGCTATATAGATATACTTGATGCAGCTGAACACTGATAGGAAAATGGAATTTGGCATAACAATATAGCTGTACCAGGACTGATTACTTGCTTATCCAGAATTTTCCCTCCAAAAGCACTCAGTATCATGTGCTTCAGAAGATTGTTTCAAGACATGCTACATGAAGAAATAACTAAGTAATAGTTCCAGGTCTTCACCTAATTCTCATCTACTACAGTTTCCCCCTTCTCGGTCACATACTCTTACATGAGTCACACTCTTACCTTTACTATTCTATTTACTATTCTCTTAGTCACTGTTATGTGACTAACAAAACTTCCAGGACTTTCAATTAGACCAGGAACCTCATCCCACTAAAAGCACAAGTACAGACGCTACAGACAAATTAGCATATTTTTTTCCACTGATTATACATTGGGCAAACCTCACAAGGAATCAGAAGTTATTTCAAAGTATCATCAAGACACAGCCAGACCTACATTTTTAATTATGTTGTCATTGTGCTGAGTAAAGACCCAGCCTCCAGCAGCCTCCCTCTGCAGGCAGGCCAGGGAGGAAACACAAGTTTTGCAAATTTCCTGGGACATGTCTGCAGGAACAATTCTCCCGGGCAAAACAGAGATTAAGGGATGTGAAGAGGATTACAGGGAAGTTTGGCTAGCAGAGTGATCCTTTACAGAGATCTGGAAGGAGATGAGCTTGACGTAGTCAGAAATAATATCCACACTCCTGTAAATTCAGCAGTATGTGGGAGAACACTGTGGTGCTGGAGAGAAGCAGCAGGGATATGGTCCCTGCAGAATGCAGCTCAGGTGATACCGTGTCACACTGGGCTTTACTATCCTTCATTGCTGAAAGACATTTCCTTCACACTGGGTTAAGACCAACATTTTAATTTAGCATTTAAATGGTATTCAAACTATTTGTTCAGTGCAAGAAAAGTAGTGCCTTGCTAGGGAATATCCTGCCTTACAGTGTATTTTGTCAGCTGGCTGGTAAGAACCAGCAAAAGCTCTTCAGGTCTCAGTGCTGGCTATAAGGCTTATTGGAACTGGAGGAACTGTACAGTAGGGCAGCGAGTGCTTGGGGAGAATGAGGAAGGGAGTATTCAAGGACATTGACAAGTGTCTGGTTTCACTTTTTGATTGTTGAAGTAAATTGTGAGGTGCTTTGCTTCCACTTATCCTGCAGCTCTAGAGAGGAGTCTTATAAATCCAACATCCAGCACTCGTGTCACAGGAGGAGCACTTACGAGGCTGCAAAGTGGAAAAAGGTCAGGGTGCTGCGTGCGTAGAGGAGAATATTTCAAGGCCTGTATTTCATGTAGAGGTTTGTAGGACCAGCTTTTACAAGATATCTGCTACTGACGTGTCTTCATCTCTGGAGATCTTTTTGGAAGGTAAGACAAAGGCAACAGAGAGAAATCCTGCCTTGTGCAGGAGGAGGGACTACATGACTTCTGACCTCTTTGAGCCTGACAGTTCTGGGAACACAATCATAGATCTCTTTTTTCTGTTGGATGGTATTTTGTGTCAGAGGAATTCTATGCTCCAGTGTTCAAGGTTACTCACCAATTAAGTACTTGAAGGCAGGAATTGCACCAGCTCCACTGACTGTGATTTTGCTGAACATAGGGAAGGAGGCACCGTAAGTCTTTCGTGCAAAGCTCTCGATTTCTTTGTTAGTGTCTGGTTCTTGCTGCCCAAACTGATTGCAGGGGAATGCCAGCACATTGAAATGATATGGGCCCAGGTCTCTCTGCAGCTGCTGTAAGGCCTTGTAGTGGCTGTCTGTGTACCCACACTCACTTGCAACGTTGACAACTAGAGACACCTGAAGAACAAGAGAGCACATTTAAAAATGTGCTGCATGTGTCAGTTTCCCAACAGGTAGGCTGGAATGAAGATTATTTTAAAAAAAGAAAGAATATGTAGGGATCTGTGACTGAACATATTTAAAACAACATCGAGTTCCATTCGATGGAAATCTTCCACAAAAGGAAGATTTAGTATTTCTTTTATGTATTCCTCTTTGGCAAGCATTAAGATAATCAATCAACTGCTAAGTATTCTTATTTTCAATTTACAGAAAACATGTATGTCTCCATTCTGCCTTTTGAACAATTTCTAAAGATATTTAGGAAGTGACCATCCAGCTAAGATGTACCAAGTTGAATGAAAGAAACTTGCAAATCAATGTATTTTTCGTTGTTTATTTATCTATTGTGAAGCATCTGCTCTGCAGCATTTTTCTTGCACAGAATTTGGTGCCCATACAGAACTGGCTGATCCATTTATCACTGCTAGTGTAGATGTCTTGACCTGGAAGTTAATAGAAGCAATTACAGGATTTGGGATTGGTCTTTGCAGTGTGGGCTGTAAAATTTCCCATCACAGAGTAAATCTACTCAGTTGTGACAAAATGACAACAGTTTTTGCTGAAAGGTTTACTGCCTCAATTATAGATTCCAAGAAGTGAAGGCTGCCCACTATCCTTTGAAGTCATTCCTGCAGTGGATCATGTTCAACGCTGTGTGCACTGTGTCACTCAGATATTAGCACCAGGATCTGCCAGCACAGATCCAGCTGGGAGGAAGCTGTCACAGACAGGAACAACAGAATTTGTTGGGAAAATTAAGTGACCTAACTCTGAACGAACACATATTATAGTTTCTCAAAGCCTTGAAGAATTTTTCTTTGGTTTTTAAGATATTTCATCCTTAAATAACTTTTAGAATTTATTTTTTGACTTACAGTTTTATTATTCTCATGAATTTTGTGTAAGTTGCCACTCATTCTACATAAATTGAGTCCATTCTAACACTTTCGTACAAAAGTATTCAAGGAAACAGGATGTGTCAAATAAATTATATTTAGCGAAAAATAAACAGCTACCTGTGCATAGTGTTTTTAAAGCCAGAAAATAAACTGGCAGGTAAAAGTACATACCCGGGCAAGGTCTGGGGTAATAAGATGAAATATGTAGAAGGGGTAGGAATAAGCAAAGAAGAAGCTAAGGGGATGTTGGTGTTTGTAATTTCTTACATTAAACATTAACACTTACTCTGTGTATTTTCTACTTTGTATAGCTATATGGCTGTCATAGGATCATAGGATCATAGAATATCCTAAGACGGCAGGACCCATGAGGATCATCAAAGTTCAGCTACTGAATTTAAAGTGGATTTGGAGTGGCACTGTTTTCCCTGGAAGATGGGTGATCTTACCAAGCACAAGCTGGTGTAATCTTTGTGGTGTAGTGTGTCCACAGGATGCAGTCCAAGAAACCCCTGTTCACTTGTATATGAAATATGGCCTGCAGCCATCTCACTTCCGAATCATCCCTTTCATTCAGACAACACTTCCAAACTCTGCCTGAAATTTTAAATTCAGTCTCCTAAAACATCCAAAATTATGGCATATAATTAGATTTTTTGATTTTTTTCTTCAGAGAAGAGGTAATAAATTTATGATGCATTGCTGTTGCAGACTCTCAGCATTTGAAGTAGAATTTATATGTTGGACATAAAAAATAACTATTGGCAGTTCTGTTCTTATCAAATAATCTCATTTACCAAACATAGCGATAACTGCAGTTTAGTATGAAGTAAAGGTAAATTGTACTACTAAGAGCTGAAGTCACATGTAGATCTTTCATATGAAATTTTAGAAGCTTTTTAAAATATAGTTTAAGCCTTGGAATTTTCATAATGCAGAAGTATTCATACACCTTATTGGATTCATCTCTATTGGTACTTCATCTCAAGTAGAATGGTAATGTAAGAATCTATCGCTGGAGGTTTGAGGGAAATCAGATTGTGTAAGCACTGTGTTCATATTAAAACAGATATGAAAGATGAATTGCCAGTGAATACAATCAAGCTTTTATATCTTTTACTTGAGTTTAAGTAAAAAGAGGGCTTGAAAGGATTGACTCAAAAGAAACAACTATTTTAATTTACAGCTGTGTAAAAACTGTAATTACTTGGCATGGTGGTGAAAGGCTTGAGAGCTCACAGTGCAAACAGTGCAAACTTCCAGACATATTCCTCTAAAACAGATGGAAACTACCTGCAGCATTTCTTGGGATGCAGACACATTATGCTTCTCTTTTTTCCTTAGAAAAATGCATTCTCTGTAACTGAATTCTCCATTACTGAACACCATAATTTAATAGTGCAAACCTCTTAAAAGTATAACACACATAATGAAAACTTGCATGATTTATTCGTATTTCTCAATGAATGTTTAAAATTATTCTTTAAAAATCTTTACTGAGTAATCTTTCAGGTGTCTGGGATTAGAAGTGGTTTAAAGTGGTGATTTTTTTTTCTGTGTTTTGTTTTTAATAAACAATCATCACTCTTTTTGGTCTCATGTAGAGGCTGTACTTTGACTTCCTACAGCTATTAATGATTTAAATTAAGTCCAATATGCCTGACTTTAGGAGTGCAAGTCAAGCACACCACCTAGTGTGCAGTGCAAACAGTTCAATGGACCTCACAAGAATGATTTCATTTCAGCTGAATTCTTTATCAGCTGTTGTCCAACCTCTTAATCCTATCCTTTCCTTGCCTTTGCCTAGAAACCCATGCATTCTAGTAGTGAACTCATTTATGTAACACTGCAAAAATTCTTCTTGCTTTACTTAATGTTTACACCACCATGCCTCCTTTAGGGAAAAGTCCCAGGACAGATTTAGGAATCTGTCTCAGCTTCAAGTAACCCTTTGTGGACCTGTCAGCAGAGACAGTAGATGCTTGAGTTTTTAGACCTGGAGATTCTTAACTGGCTCCATGTGACTGATGGAAGAACCAGCCACAAGTGTCAGATTGCTCACTCACTGAGCTGCCACCTTCATGGAACAAATAGCAACATTTGTGCACTAGTGCAGTGGCTGTGCCCTGTATTTATCCACACTCAGTAACACCACATTCACGGACTGCAGTGAGCTCTAGTCCAAAGTGCCTAGCACTACTTTCAATAATAATATTTATTTTAAAATAATACTTAAATTGTTATAGTGCCTAATGCTTTTCCATGATTATAGTACCTCTGGCTCAAGATTTCCAAAGGCACTGCATTGGCACTGCTTAATTCCACCCCAGCACACTGTACTTAGCTGGGTGGTAGTTTGGTAACATTACATCAAGATAGGCATCAACACAGCAGGGAACAGTTGATGTTTGGGAGTTCTGACTCCCAAATAGGTACTATTTTTATTAAGAATACTGCCTCTTACAGCATATCAGATGCGGATCATAAAAGAAAAGATTATTGAATTAGATTAGATAGAAAACTGATCTTGTTTGGATCCTCTTGATTCTTGTCCAACCATCATCGCTGCCCTTCATTTTTGATGTAGATGGGTCAACAGTTTGTGGTAGTGTGGAAAAACCATAGAAGGATGGCCTTCTCCATAACACAGTGAACCAGACAGTTTTTGGATCTATTTCACTTGTGGAACTCTTTTCTCAGAGGTAATAGTCCTCCCTTTGTTTACTATATAACAGAGGGTAGTTGTGGCTCATATTGAGATACACTTGACTAGAAAGTGAATTAATATCAATCAGTCTTTTTTTTTCTCACTATGAAAAAATTGTTTCAATGATCTGAATAGACACATGCTTATATTAGTAATGACTTATTGAAGAACGATTGTGTCAGTCATGAATTGCACTGATTGTTTATACTTAGCATGGCTCTTGTGGTTTTAGAATTAGCAGACTTTATTAATTTTTTTTTAGACTTTGGAAGCCTTTGGATTTTTTCAATTCCTTGTTAGTTTCTTGGCTGCAAATTAAGTAGTTATTTAAATAAATTAGCTGAGTGACTGAATTGAAGAAAATATCTTCTCTACATCTGCCAGAAAGCTTAAGGCTGGTAAAAGCTGGTTTAGCAATTAGCAGACTATTGTTCCAGGAGCTAACTGGTGACTCACTTTCCTTAAAACACCACCAGCACACACGTAGTACTTTAATAATATTTGCTTTCCTTTAATAGCTTTAAAATATTATGATAAACCTACGCCTTAACATTACTTATCTAACTGCAGATTTAAGCAAGTTTATTTTAAGAAATAAATGAGAGTTTTAATTAACCTTTTTCTATCTTGATTCTGAGTTCTGACAATATAATGACAGAAAGGGATGTGTTTTATTCCTGTAATTTTCTTTAAAATTGTGCACATGCATTATCAAAGAGCAGGTAGCCTGAACATTAATAGGATCTCTGAATGCAAATCTACCTTTTGCTCCGTACAGAAGCTGAACGTCACTTTTTTGGAATAAACTATTCCATGTGGCCTAGCAGAGATCAAGGAACACCATTCATCAATGGTATTATCTTTCCCAGGTGCAGCTCTAGAGCTCCCCTTTATGAAACCAGCCGTGCCTCGAGGATGGCCTGGAACCACAGCACTGGGTACTGCACACACCCTGAACCTGCCTGTCCATGAGATTCCAGACCAGGCTCTGCAGCTTGTTCCAGAGGGGATGAACACCCCCAGCTCTCTGCAGAGTGGCTGTAAGGAATTCTTCCAAGGTCCCCCTTAACTCCTTTCCATGTGGATTCTGGCCCTGAGATAGAGAAGCTACTGGTCATATTTGCTTATTCAGATTAGCAGATGATGTGCAGACAAAACATGCCCCACTAACAGGATTTATTGACAGAGCCTTTGGAAGCTCATTTAAAAAGCACAAATATTGCTCAATATTAAACAGCTTCCACGTTTTTCTCCAACATAGATATTTGAGTGGGCATGGGACCACTTCTGCTGTATCTCAGTTGTGAATGGAGGGGGATGAGGTCTTTGACCAGATAGGATTTAGACCTCTCATTTGGTCCAAATCCACCAGTATCCCTTTCTGCTGAAGCTCACGAAAATGTGCATCTCCCTATATATCTTCTCTGTCTTCCTGCCAATGTTTTAGTGACCTGCTGCTGAGGACCACTGGGCTCAGACACCTGAGGAGGGGGAAAAAGAAGGTGGAAACACAAAGCTGGAAAAAAAGGGGGAAAGCGAGAAGTGGTGCTGCCTTTTTGGGCAGTAGTGAAACTACTGGACTGCCTGACTATCACAGATATGTCAGTTGTGTGCTAAGAGTGGCACTTGTGGGATTTATGTTGATTTTAGCTTCTATAATTTGTGAAAGGGGCTATAAGAGTTTATAATATTAAGTATAACAAGTGTGCCAAGTTCTCTTTTCACTCTTCTGTAGGTACTGACCATCTTTCCTAGACGATCAAACCACTAATAAAATAAAATAAAATGAAATAAAATCAGATTATAGTCAAGAACATTGTTTTAAAATAGTATGGAAAGCTCTGCCTAGAAATCCTTAATATAATATGTAAATAAAATTTAGAAGACATCATGAAAGCATGTGTCGATTTGCCCTTCTTCGTATTGCTGTCACACTAAAGAGAGAGGAATTGCGTGATGTTGTTACAATTTCACTATACTCTGATACTTTGTAATGTCTCTCATGTTTTTACAAACTACGGTGAAATCTGTTAACTCCATCAGCCACGGATCAACCCCCCCCCCTTTTTTTTTTTAATGTAGAACATTAAAAAGGAATGGGATTTGGGTAAGAATAACATATAAGAAGTCATGCAGTTAAAAGGCAGAAATAAACTCTAAAAGTAAGTTACACAAAGACACAAACTTCCTGAGCTTCCGATGGAATAAACAGAATCCAGAGCAATCCATCCTGCTGCAAGAGCGGCAGGAGGGCAGCATTCCCTGCCTGCCACGTCTACAGGCGGCTGCAGCAGAAGACGCGGACACACACGGGGGTTAGACTGCAAACGCTTTATTGAAGAGGAGCCTGTGTTAGCCAGACGCGTTCGCTAAAGCGCAGCGCGGTGTCCCATCAGTCACAGAGCGAGCAGCCCAGATGCACACGCGTGTGTGCACCGAGGCCCCGAGCACTCTCCCCGCGCTCGCTCCGCGGACATGCAAGGGCCGCCTGTTAGTGAGCCCGGGCGGGAGCCGCCCCTCCCCGCCGCACTTACCGAGCCCCTGTACTTCTCCAGAGACACAAGCTTGCCCCTGATGTTTACAACTTTGAAAGTGTAAAAATCAGGCTCCTTCTGCCGCGTAGCGGAAAAGGCTAAGAGCAGGAGCGCTGCAATTGCGAGGAGCATGGCTAGAGGGATGAGGAGGACTTTGGGGAAGGAGGAGGCAGGCTGGTGCTCCACACTGCCCTCCGGGTCCAGCATGCTGCACGGCCGCCGCGCCTCTGCCCGCCCGGCCCCGGCCCGGCCGCGCTGCCGCAAACGCCTCGCTGCTGCTGCAAACGGGCCTTTTGCGGCACTCGGCGGCTCTGCCCGCTCCGCTCCGCGCCGGGCTGCCTCCGAGGAGGATGCACACGCTCTGAAAGGGAGCATTTCGTGGTGGAAGTGGTGCATTGAACGGGTTTAAAGCACTAGTTGGCTCAGTCTGTGGGATGCCAGTCACAGAATATTCTGGGTTGGAAGGCACCCACAAGAATCACTGAGTCCAACTCTTAAGTGACTAGCCCATACAGCGATCAAACCCATGACCCTGGTGTTATTGAAGATCCTGCTTTAACTCTGTCGNATTGGAAATGTATCTTTTGAAGAGCAAATTACATTTTGTAATCTCACTTTGTGTTTGGGTTTTTTTAAAAAACTGAGTTTTGGTAGATCTTTGACATTTTGATTAAATTTGCTTAGGTAATTCAAGTATGACTGGCATTACTGGAAGGGAAGAAGCCACATATAGCTAGTTGAAAAACTTATTTGTAGTTTTTAAGCATTTCAGATTTTTCACATTTTTGATGTATTTCAGTTTAAGTAGACATCCAACATCAAGAAATAATGTAATATGCTACAAAAATATATAGATGGATAGATGGAAAATCTTCTGCCATGCTGTCTACAGGAAAGACAGGATACACTGTGATGAGAATGTGAAGTTCTTTGCAGATAAGTAGTATTTTCCTGGATACTTTCCCGGCTTTAGTATTGACCAAAATGACAGTCAAGTATGATCTCCTCATTTGATAAGTAAATTATCTATGAAGCTTTAGAGTTTCTTCAGATACATCTGAAGAAAGAGAAACAGGGATTTAATATGGTATATCCATTTACAAAGATTTTTAAAACCTAGTAAATTCTAAAAATAATATTAAAAAATCATTCCAATGATGATCAGCACAAGGTCGTTTTTTTCCCCCCCCCAAAAAAAAAATTTAAAAGAAATCTACAGTACACATTTACATTTTTGAGAAATAATATTTTAGTTGCTTGGGTATAGGACTGAAAACAAGGCATCATACTGCAACGTAAGAAGCAAGTTTTGCTCTAGAAAGGTACTTTATAAAATCTACATCCTACAGCTTTAGGATTATCATCTCTGATTTCTAGATAAAATTTAGTGGTTTTCAGAGTCATATATTCTCCTACAAACTGAGCCCAGAATGTGAAAATTTTTGATCACTGGCACTGAATTGGGAATTCTTTAAATAATGGCCAGCTGGCAGTAGAACTCTGCTTCCTGTTTTAGTGCCATGTTTCTATATTGCTCCCTGTGAAAAAACATTCTTTAACATCAGCAAAGAAGGAGGCATTGTTCCTGAACACAGCGAAAAAGACTATGTCAAAGACTGTTGGCTTTATACTGGTGCAAGTTTTCAGAGCCGAACTGCCCTACCAGTTCATATTAAAGTCTATCCAGCTATCTGATGGAAATATGCCTGTTGAGTTTGCAAACTGGAGTGTGTTTGCTCACTAGCATGTCTCATTGTTGATCTAGGAGGACTGTATCCAGCAGCAAGTATAATCTAGTTGCTTCTGCAATTTACTCTTTGGCCTACTAAACCTAATAAAAGTCTTTGTCAAGTAGATTGGAATAGGCTGGAACCACCACCCAGTTAACCTCAGCTGTCCCCACGCAGCACTGCTGTTTCTGTCACTGCTGCCCTGGACTGGCCCACGTCCCTAAAGGTGAAACCTCTGCACTACATCCCATGAGCTACCTTCAGCTACCCAGTCCTAGTTTTGTAAAGTGTGAACTTCAAGTGAACCAAAAAAAAAAAAGCAGGCTACCTCTACGGATTGTGCTGACTTCACAATACATTCAGAAGTATGTCTTGTCAGTATTTATGGAATCCTGTATTACAGATTTCGCAACTTTTGTTTACCTACACGGACTCCCTGAGCTAGTGTTTCCAGCACTACTATTCATATTACTTTTAATACTTTCCTTTGAACCCCTTTCGTAGTTCAACACTGATCTTTTACGTGCCTTATTTTCCTGGAAAGGCCTCCTTAGCCTGGGCTAGGAAGTGCCAACAGGACGACATTTCACTGCCAAAAAGGGGTAGTACTGGATCACAGAGGGATTTGCCTCAGACAAGCACTTGCCAGTGCCTTTAGGTCACCGCCCAGCACTGCCAAGAGCCGGCAGGCTGGCTCTTCTCCCCCGAGACCTGCGGATCTGCCAGCAGACACGCGGGCCAAGCCACTGTCCCTGGCTGCTGCCGGGGCCAGCTTCATAGCCAAGGTCAGGGAGCCTGGAGTCGTTCCTCCTGGTCCCCGGAGCACACCCGCCCTTCTCCACCGAGCACAGGAGGAGGGGGAGTAGCCCTGGGGAAGCGGGGATCAAGGTCCGGGCTCCATCGAGCCCTAACTTCCTCCACAGGGTCTGTGGAGCAGATGCCTTATCGCTCTCCAACAGCTCCCTGACAGGAGGGTGTAGTGAGGACGGGCCGGCCCCTTTCTGCCGTGCCTGCAGGGAGAGCACCGGAGGAAATAGTCCTATGCTGAGACAGGGGAGATTCAGATTAGATACTAAGAAAAAAATCGTTCCCTGTCGGGGTGGTCAGGCATTGAACAGGTTGCCCTATGGAATCACCATCCCTGGAGGTGTTTAGGAGGTGTCTGGACCTGGCGCTGGGTGCTGTGGTTTAGTGGCTGTGAGGATACAGTGACAGTGCTGGGTGCACGGTTGGACTGGGTGATCTTAAAGGTCTCTTCCAACCTTGCTGATTCTATGCATAGGAAGAGGCCTGGGAAGAGAAACAAGAGGAAAAACTAGGATGGCTGTTGGGGGGTAATTAAAGAAAAAAGACACTGCTTATTCCCTCATCCCCGCTTCCCGCTGTGGCACTGGGGGAGGGAGGCCCTGAACGGCGGGGGAGACGGGGAGGGAGGGCACGTCGCCCTCTCAGCAAGGGGAGGTTCTGAGGCACGGGGGGCTCCCCGGCAGGGCCGGGGCCGTGCGGGNGCTCCGCGCCCGGGCGGGGAGAAGCGCCGGGGGTCCGCCGCGCGGGGGCCGCCCCAAGGTCAGCGGGGGGCCGGGGCCGCCCCCGAGGGCGCATCCGGGCCGGAGCTGGTGCGTGCGGTTTGTTGTTCGCACGCTCTGTGGAATTAAATATTGCGGGGGGGGAGAGACCACCGCAGTCGGCGAGGCCCGCGGGGAAATGCCCCGTGTGCGGGGCTGCTCTCGAGAGCCGTGCCCGCTCCGCCGTGAGAGGTTCTCCTTTCCGCGGATTACGATCTGCCTGGAGTGACACCCAGGCATCCCTTCGCCGACGTGGTTGTGCTCTTTTGTTGGCTTATTTTGTATACAAATACAGCTGAACGACTTTGCTGCTTTTGCAGTATGTTGCAATTTGCCAGTTGGCTGAATGTGTCATATTACCTGAGGCCTCCTGGCTTTTAAGGTTGTTTCTGGGTATATCAAAGGAAGATGAGCTCGTAACACACAGAGAAACAATATAATCGGATTTAGGCTAAGGTAGAGATTAGTCCATTAAAAAGATAGTTGTATCTAAGTATGGATCTAATAATTTTTTTTGTATCCATGCCACCTCCACGTCACTTGGGTTCCTGAACACCGTGCCCTGGATTCAGGGGTCATTGCATTTGCTTGAAAATAGAGGATACATGTTGTTTATGGTTTTGACTTGTGCTCCCGGTTTCTGTAGGTGCTTTTTGGATAGTCTGACCCCAGATAGTTATGACATAATTATTTCCGTGACAAGAAAAGTAAGCCAGCCATGTAACTATGACTTAATTACAGTACCTGGCAGAAGATGCTATATTAGGAGTAAGAGGTCTCTTTTACAAACACCAGTTTTGCAATGAGCTTTTTAATATCATTTTTCTACTTAACTTTAGCGAGAACTTTCATAAAATTAATGTTGTGATAAAATTACCTTTTCCCAGAACATATGCTGGGATATGTTCCCAGAAGATAGACACAGAGGGATCAGAAAGATCCTCCCGTGTTCTGTTCTTGCGTAGAGGACAGCTGGGACTTTGATACCTCAGCTTGCAGTGGTAAAGAAACTGCGGGATGCCACGGGACACCTGCGCTGTGCAGGGCATTTATCGGGTTCTTCCTTTGGAGGGAATTGCTGCTATAGGGGAGAAAGAAAGGGAAGCAGGATATGTCTTACTTGAAAGCAAGATATTCTTGAGGAGCTCTTCTTAACTGTCTTGTGGAGCTGCTTGTCAGAGTAATGGGTTTGGATTGTTGTGTTCATGTTGATACCATAAGGCAGTTTGTCTGTCTGAGACTATATTCTGTGTTCAAGTTGTAATCTTGGCTTTTCAAATTTTACAAAGCATTTCTACCAAATTAATTTTATTTTTGTCACTATCTTAGTGAAATAATGCAATACTGGTGCTGACTTGTACTGAGAGCTCATAGAAAGAAGGATCCTGCAGTTTGCTTAGTGGATTAATTTGCACAATGGAAGCAATCCAGTAGAAGTCCACATTTCTGGTGCTTTTGGCACATTAAGACTATTTTGTATATTACTTGATAAATTGTTTAACTCAGAAGTACAGAAGACGACCTAAATTTTGTAACAATGCACATGAATTTAATTTTTGCTCTTTTTTTTTTATTTTCACAGAAATGCATGCACACATTCATGTATACTCATACTATATCCTTGGTTTGTAATTTTGGTTCTAAGGTTTCAACAAACCTTTGGAAAAAACCCAGTTTATCAGATGTTCATAGATTTTATTTTAATTTCTGTTGATGCACGAAATACTATTGCCAGCAAGAAGTAACTTTCAGATTTTAGTTTTTGGTGTCAGCAAAGCTTGACACAGGAGTCTGGAATCAGTTTTGTGTTACAAACTATTGTGACTCAGTCCCCTGAGTGTGTCTGTGTTCTTGACAGCTTTCCTGCAGTCGTGGTTTTCAGCATGTTTCTTTCAGTAGTGAAAGTGCTGGATGCTGGTGAACAGGCATAAGGATACTGGTGGAAGGTCTGTTTGCTTTCTCTATGGTTTGTGAACTGGTTTGCAGCTGGTATGAAGTAGTTCAAAGACCATCCCTTCCTCAAGGATTCCAGTTTGAGTGAAGGGCTCACTATTGCTTTAATACAAGATCCAGATAAGCTTCTATGCCACAATACACACTGCTGTATTTTCATTTAGCACAAGCACTGAACATAAGTGGAAGTTAAGATTAAGGTGAATAAATTGAGTTTTCAGTGTGTGGCCATATTTAAACCAGTTTTGGGATCAGCTGAGGCCTCTGGAAGCCTCTGAAAGGCTCTAAACCAGTGCAGTGCTGTACTGTGTTTTCCCAGCCTCCTCACGGGTACTTGTACTGATGTTGTGTGGGTTTGTTTTTGAAGTTAGAGCTTCCTTGTATCGGCTCTGCTCCCAGCATGAATGGTACAGCACACGGGGAGATTTGGGGCAGGTGCTGCCCCTCTTCTGGCTTCAGGGTTTGCTGCAGTCAATTCTGAGGTGTAAAGGACTATTGCAATAAAACGTAGGGTCAGAGCCAAAATGTACGAAACCATCAAGAGTCCGTATGAGATAGAGAGGTGGGGGAAACTTGTAACACAGCTGGTGTGACAGAGAGGATGGCTTTCCCGAGCTTGGCACGGGAGACAGCAGCAGTAGGGTAGGAAAGTGGTAGTTCTTGGCATTGGGTGACGTTCGTTTTTCTCACCTTCTCAGTGAGTCATACTGTGCTGTAGAAAAAACAGTGAGTCAATGCAGGGTAATCTGTAACAAGCATATCCTGTATGGATCTCCCGTCCAGCATATTTTGCTCTCTTCATAATTTAATCGTAAGATATTTGCACCTGTGTATGTTACTAAGTTTTGTATCAACCAAAGCCTTCCCTGTTACTTCATTTATTCAGCAGTACTTTTGTAAATTGGATATCATCCTGTTACAGTGTTACATATTTTTACATATATATATATACATATACATACAGTTATTTATCTAATGATCCTTAGAAGTTTTCAATTTTCCACATTGTAAATACAACATCAGAGCTTCGTATCTTCACTGAGCCCAGACTGCCAGTGTTGTTGCATCCTTGATTTGTGTGTTAAAGTTTATGTGCGCTGTGCTAACTTCTTCTGGGTAGATTTTGGTAGTATTACACTTAGTAGGATAAATTCTATAGCCTGTAGTAAGAGGGAGTTCTGAAACACTATGTAGCACTCATGTTTGTTACTAAGAATACCAATGGGTTTAGTGCTGGTGGAGCCTGAGGCGCTTTAGTGGCCAGTAATCTCTGATAGTTTTAATTTTAAGTACTTTGGAAAAACATCAAGCATGGGTAGTAGTTTGTACTAAGTTAGGTCTAGTTCATCATAAGCCAAACATAAGTGTGTGATAATTTTTTTTTTAACTATTGACAAAGAACATGAGAGAGGCTTGAATGATTTGTAGAAGTTCTCAGACAGAAAAATGGGCCTAAGGCTGTAAACAGTCAGAAAAGACCCCCAGCACATTAGGGGTGTCTGTAGACATCACCTTTGCTGCAGTCTGAGCAGAGTGCAGAAGACAACCTTTCCTATTGTTCCTGACTGTGGCTGTAACCTTTGTTTGCAGAATTTCCTTTTATTTTTGTTGAGGAAGTTCAGCTGGGCTATATTGGTAATGAGGCGAGGGGGGCACTGAGGTTAATCACCCCACTTACTGTTGGAAGGCTGGCTAGGAGATTTGAGCTTAAGGACAATCATAATGGGAGAGATAAAAGCAGGTCTTGGATAAAATACAAGTCTCCCTATCTCAAAGGAGGGAATGCTTTATAGAAAGAGGGAGATAACACTTATGTTTGTAGTACTTTCTGTGTTTATATTTTATCTAGTACTCCCCGGGGAAACAAAACTTACAAGCCTGTTCTCTTTCCCATTAGTTGCCCTTCTACACTCTAGTCCTTACTTTTGGACGTTTCAACCAGTTGGGATCACATTTGAGAATACATCTGAAGTAATGTCAAAGGATCATTGAGTTTCTGTCTGTTTTCTGGAACAATTATGCCTCAGCAGAGGAGAGGTCTCTGCTGAGGGGGAAGCGGGAGGAAGTTCCATTTCCTTGTAGGGAGTAGCTACAAACGAGACAGGGTGGATGTTCCTCCAGCCCCAGCACGTCTGCCCTGCTTGCCCAAGGGGCTGTGATCCAGAGTGTGACAGAGGAGCACAAAATGAATGTGTAGGAGGCCAGGTAGAGTCAGTTCTGCTGCTAATGAAATGATTAAAAAAAGCTTTGCAAAAGAGCCACTCAGAATGCAAGAGCTCACAGTTTAACTTGGCCTTCATCTTTGAGGAGGCCCTGTTATGTCAAAATCTGACCCAAAATGTGTGTCTTTGAGGGAATTGAATACAATGGAACAACTTGAGAGGAAGAAGTGGAAGGGCAAATGGGTAGAAATATCTTCTTGAAAGTTTTTTGGTGGTTTTGTTTTTCCCCCTGTTTGGAAGTAAGCCTTACTCTGATTCTTTGCAATTCAAATGCAGAATTTTCTAATGCTGGTCTGCAAGGTAGAGGAAACAAAAGAAGCTGGCAGAAATGAAAGTGAAACATTCTCATTTCTTCATTTCGTGAGCCTAAAATGAATTCTAATCAAAACTGATTTTAAACATTTTTAATTTGGTTGCTGTAGGTACATATAGATTTAATAATTTTCTGGAGTTTAAAGTCAGATGGTATCTTGTCTGACCTCAAGCTGTTGTATCTCAGCCAGATTATTTTTCTAAAAAGAGCCAAGAGCTGAGCTAGATTTTAGAGGAGTAACTGGCACCGTACACTCAGAAAGCAGGGGAAGCTGAGTCCCTTGTAACACCAGGATACTGAATAAATGAAATATGCTGAAATGGTTTCAACAGGTTAATCATACCCCACTCTGCAGACGCAGGCGAAAAGCTCTGGTTTTGTTGCTAGCCTGGCTGGGAGAAAATTCTTCTTTGATTCCAGGTCTGGCAATTTGGTATGAGCCTGAGCTTGTGAATAAGACGTGCCATCCAGGTTTCTAGAAAGATGCCACCTCAGCACTGATTCACTCCACTCCAGTGTTGTGTTTCCAACCATGTTATTTTTTTTCAGAGGCACTCCTTTCCCTCTCCCCATTTCCCTCTCTGCTTCTCTCATATGTAGATGCGCGATATCTGACAGAGGAGGATCTTTTTGTGTCTTTCCTGGGTTTGGGAGAGGTCTCTTTTTGTTTCTCATACTAAGTTCTATTAGTTGGTTTATTTAGTTCTTTGTGAGATGGTAATTTCGTTACTATTGAATATGGTGCAGCAGTTTAAATTATTTTTTGTTTGCTAAATTGTTTCAGTATTAAAGAACAAAAGGAAAGAAAAAGAAATCCCAAAGTTCAACAACATTATTATTGCACTTGCATTTTAGATTCTGCATTTCATTGTGGAACTCTTTTCTTTTTTTGGGGTACAGAATATTCTTGTCTTATGAAATGTCATGACCTCTCTTTATTCGTATTTCTTAGGAATAAAGACTATGTCTGTGGTTTTTAACATTACCTACTTACATTTGATTACATTCACTCTCTTGATATGTAACATTATCACAGTACTCAATTTATTAGCTGAGTTCTAGTTTTTTCTAGCAGTTTCCTTAGTTGCTTTTCCCCATCACTTTTGTACATTTGACTAAAGATTATATATTCTCTTTGAATATATAATTGTGTAGTTTATTGAATAATTTTTGCAGGTTTTTTTAAACTTACTTTCAAAATACAACTCTTAACAACTTGACACATACAAAAACAAGGGCGAAATGCAGCCCCGCTTTTCCTCCAATGCCGGAGTTTCATGGTAGCTTTAATCTGGAAGTGTTGCCAATAGGAGTTGTCCCCACCCTAGGTGTTGTTTGTTATTACCAGGCGTGCTCCTCCTCCTCCTCCTCCTGCCTGGTGCCAGCTTTACGTTCAGCTGGACGGGGTTTCCGGTTCAGTTGCCGGCAGAGCTGGCCCGGGGAGGGGGCAGAGCTGGCCCCGGCGCTGGGAGTGAGCACGGCTTGGGCAGAGCTGGCCCGGGGAGGGGGCAGAGCTGGCCCCGGCGCTGGGAGTGAGCACGGCTTGGGCAGAGCTGGCCCCGGCGCTGGGAGCGGCCCCGGCGCTGGGAGCGAGCACGGCTTGGGCAGGGCTGGCCTTGCTCCGGCCGCTTCCCGCTGAACCTGGCCTCGGTGCGCTCCCGGCCGCAGCTGAAGGGCCAAGCGGTGGCAGAAGTGAAGGTGGAATTGATGGGTGTCTTTGTGGTTCGGGTTTGTTTTTTTTATTGGTTTGGGAAGTTTTTCTCCCCTCTTTAGGTTGAACAAGTAAAGCGTGATTAGTTTAGAATTTGAAAAATCCTACTCCCATTTCTCTTCTGGGTACATGAAATTAAAAACCAAACCCACCGTGGAGTTTAAAGACAGTGACATTTGTACAGAGCTGTAACAGCTCACCAGTCTCTAGAGCAGGGCTTTCTACTGGTGCTCAGGGACTGGAGTAACTTAAATTTAGCCAATCTGGAGGGATCCTGGGCTCGCCTGGCCACCCTGAGGCTTCAGCAGTGCTGGTACAGGTGGGCAGGAGTTCCTGCTGCTTTTTTATTAGAACTGCTATGGGAAAGACTGGCTGCAATCCAAAGGCAAATTATATTTAATCTTTGTGAATTTTGATCTAGAAGTAAGAATCAGGTGCAATCAGTGTTTAATAGAAAATAGTTGCACTATTAACTGAATGTATTGGTGAGATAAAATACTTAGCCACTGGAACAAATTTAGTAATGCAGATTTTTTTTCTTCAGGTTTTATATTTTACTAAATAAAGAGTATATTATATATACTATAAAGAATGTGATGCTAACAGCATCTTCAGGAAAATTCTTGTGGATTTTGTTTGTGTCTTTGATTTTTCACTTTTGAAATATATGTATCTTCAGTTATATCATTAGAGACTTAATATAACCATTTTTAGTACATACTTTGTGTCCTGAAGTATTTTCTGATTCGTGTCTCTTGAAAGTGAGAGAGACAGTAACTGTATTATGTAGCCTGAAAAAAAATTACTGTTCTTTATACTGATAATATTCAGAAAATTTTTTTGGGTTGGTTTTTTTTTTTTTTTTTAAGCAGATAGTTTAATCTGATCCTTCATTCTGGTTCTTGTTTTTAAAGTACAGAAGTATGTTGTGATACTTTTAATAGCTGTAATTCATAGACTTTTCTATTATTTCTTCACTAAATGATAAGTGATGGGTTCTCTAAAACCCAGAAATTTCCATGGCTCATGCATTTACCTACCAAACATGCAGCTGGACAGGAAAGAGAGAAGCTCTGCACTCTGTATTTTGCTATAGTTTTACAAAATTAATTTTCTTCTATGTCTAATGCTTCATTCTCGTAGTTTTCAATTGCTCTACAAATGTTGTTGTTTAAAAAAAATCCAAGTTCTTGTTGCAGATTCTTGCCTTTGTTTTCTATATTAATGAGAGTAATTCCTTACAAACAGCCCCACTTGTGCTTAACCTCCTCCCATTGGAAACACAACTTTTGAGTCGTCTCCAACATAAAGCTCAGATGATCATATACCACCTAAAGAGCTGAGGGTTAGATTAGGAAAGTTAATCTGCAGCTAAACAAAATATTTACGATTTGTGGAGTTTTTTTGCGAAGCAAAATCTTCCTTAATTGCTGGCAGCTAATTTGTTTGAGAACAGGAGGTGCAGGTGATCGATCAGGTTTATTATTAATACTTTGAGCTATATTTCTAAATGCTTTTTAAAATCAGTTAATAAAATGGAGCTTGCTTGCTGGAAACTGAATTAGTTTTCTCTAGTGGCTAATTTGAGCTGTGTGTTTATTGAGTGGTATTTTTTTAGATGTGTTGATTTTTTTCTTTTTTTTTCCCAGT